>JARUHE010339650.1:0-10518 GCA_031471125.1 Archaeomysis grebnitzkii | reverse complement strand
AAAAACAAAATATGAAAAAAAAAATTTTGTTAAAAAAAATTTCTAAGTTAATTTGATCAAAAAATGTAGTTAAAAAGCGATAAAATCAAATAAAAATACCTAGTAATATATTAAAACCAATAAACAAGCCTATAGATATATATATAGATGATATATAAGCATTCAAGTCATTGTCTAACGCCGACGACAACGACATCAGAAACGCTACGCCTATGTAGAGCTTCGCTACGCACGCTCGACAAAAAATGGGATGATCTATCTCGAATAGTTTTCTGTAAAAAGTGAAGATAACTTTGTTTAGAGATGATATTTGATCCCAATAGGAAGGAAGGTTTTTATTATTATTGTTCAAAATGAATGATTTCCTAATTCTCTCGATTTCTAATTACAGAGGAGCATTGTTGGCGTCAACATCTTGGATTGAGTGGACCGTCGTAGATGCCATCACACGAACGACGACTTAAATCGATGGAGGTGTACCGAATCCACGGGTCATTTTTGCCGATGCACCATTTTAAAGTTTTTCTTTAGTTTTATTGTTAAATCAAACTTGTCTTAGCTTTGTGTAGTGATATAATAAAATTGCAACCTTTAACTTGAATTAAAAATGTTTGTATTTAGCTTAGAAGAGTTTTCTGGAGGAACATTTTAAATGATAGCATTTTATGTTGTTAACTGATATTTATGTAAAATGAACTAATTTGTTTTGGTAACATTAATAGATTTCTGTTTGCAAGATATTTTTTCATGTATTAGGTTTCAACTTTATTCTATAGATTTACATACTGAAGATTCATAATTAAAAAAAATATTTTGCAATAGAGTTTTTCTTTAAAATCAATATAACGGGTTTCAACATTTCTAGAGAAATTTCTTTCTATATAGTTTTGTAAAATCTATTGAAATAGTAGGGTTTAAATCTACCTAGAAAGGGTAGTATAACTTTGCAAGAGAAACATAATTTATGTTGTATAGATTATTTTATTAGGCTGTGACAAACAGCCGATATGTGATTTTTAGCTACCACTTAGTAGAATTATGAGATAAAAGAATATTCTTTTCTTCTTGAAGCTGTATAATAAAGTTATGGGAAAAATGTTTAACAGGAATGGCATTATACATAATATTGTGCGGAATACATTTTTCCTTGTAAACAAACATTGATTGAAATAATAAAATCTTGGTTAATAGAATGGGGTTTCTTTTTAATAATTTTGTAGTCTTGACAGCCTTAAATCGTTTATGAATTTCCTCATACTTATATAATTCATTACACAAACTGTTTTTCTTCATTTCCCCATTAGACACGACCCCATATTTTAAACAATATTTTTCGGTCAATTTTGATTATAAGTTTTTAACGAGCGTAAGCTTTTTGTCAGTGTTATTAGAGCAATGTACTCTCCATTAAAGCTTTATTTCTAAAAATATATAGTTTTATGCGAGTGAAAAAGCAATATTTTTGTTACATAAAACGAAGGGCTAAACATTTTCACTAAATAATGTAAATGAAAACTCTTGGTAGTGAACCAATTTTGTTCAGGAATGTGGCAAACAACCTTTTTATCAAGATAGAAAATTTATGCATCAATGTTTTCTCCAAAATAACAACATTTTTAATAATTTACTGAATAAATGGTTCATTAATTATTTTGCATATAACTCGGAAAGAAATATTTTTTGGTTTTATACATAGAGTAAAATAATGTTTTTAGCCGAGACATAATACGCTGCTTGTTAGTATTAGAAGTTTACCAACCGGTATTTCTTTCTAAATTAGACTACATTTTTAAAGCAGTTATCATATGAGGCAACCCAAACAGCATATAGCTTGTGCTATTGTTGAATAATAAAAAGTCAGTTTGAATATAAAGGGTAAACTCCTTTATCTCTACCCTCAAGTAGTATAAATGTTAGCATTATATGTCCATAGTCTATATTAAAATATCAGTCGAAGCTTCGGCTTCGGTAAACCTCTAGTTTTTACAACTAGCCTTTACCAAACAATGTGCCATCTAGTTATTGGTGGAATTCATTATTATTCCGGAGTTTGCGTATAACTCTCGGTGATGTTTAACATTTGTATGTAATAAAAGTATTTCTTGTCTAATAAAACTGACATTGACAAATATGCCTTATTTTTTGTAACGAGTTTATATATGTGAAAACCTAGTTATTTACCAAAAAATGTTGACTGTAGAAAACAATCACAACAGAGTGATTGTCTTTATGTTGGTGTAGAGCAAAAAATGTACAAATTTCAAGTTGGATGTTTCAAAAACATAAATTGTTTATTCTCAAATAATATCTTTCACTCATTTTGAATACTACAGGGAATTATGTATCATCAAAATACATCGGTCTATTTCGTATTAAGCTTCTGTGTTTGAAAAACCAGCTTATGATTTATGCATTCTTCTCTTTACAACTCGTGTGGTATACTTATCCAAATAATTTCGGAGTTTTAGTTCAACTAAAGAATTGCAAATTATTTTGTTGTGCATTATAAACAAATTTTGGTGGGCTGTTCAAAACCCACATACATCATGTTATCTACCATTTATGAACAACTGAAACGCATTTCACACCTTCAATTTGGTTTATTTAATATCAACAACAGACAATGTTTATCCACTACAATAGTTTGTTGTACAATGCAATTAGCTGTGGTCAGTAGAAGTCGGCTTTACACACAATTCTTCCTCGGTTAGTATAAATGTGAAGGGGCGAAAAATAAATTGTGTTTATCGTACAAAACTTGTGGACATCATTTTATTAGCCATTTACAAAAATGCATGTCTTAACTAAACACTCTTATTTAAACATTCTGTACAAAATGCCACAGCCAACAAACGCTGGTTAATTGGTATGGTAGAAAAGTCCATTATTCATGCCACGGTTGTACTCACATGGGTCCCTTCAACGACGAATGTTCACCTCCTATGCTGGCGGCGGGACAAGTTGATTCGTCGTCATGGCTTGGCCTGCAACACCCGAATGGTCGTCAATTCCAAAAACATACAACATGTGTTTACACATAAAAAACGACCGACACTATGACTAGTAGAGGTGTGCCGAAGCCGAAACTTTGGCTTCAGCAGTTATTGCAGGCTTTTATAATAGACTATGGACTTCTAGCCTTATTATTTATATTACTTGATGGTCCTTTTTTGAAGACAGATAAAAGAGTATACAATTCAGATTTATAAATACAAGTCAATGAAGAAAGGTAAATTATTTTTTGTTAATAAAATTGAATGCATATATATTTCAGATATTAAATAATAATTGCTCTAAAAAAATATTCGTTAATAAACGTCATAACAACACAATAATAAGAAACATTATTCCTACCTGTCATATGTTAAATGATAATTGCTCTAAAATAAAGTGTCGTAGTCTAATTTTGGAAAAAAAGACAAATTGGTAAACTCATCGCACAGCGCATTGTCTCTGCTAAAAACCTTATATATAAAAATCCATAAAACAAAAATGTAAGAAATTAAAATTTTACTAACAATTTTTTTTGGACAATATTGCTTAGACTTATGTGCAAAACAATTAATGTTCATATCTAGTAATCCATGAACCGAACGGTTCAAATGTCTCATGACTTAGAAAAATGATCAAAAATATTATTTTTAGGAAAATATCATAATATCAAAAACTCACCTTCAGAGACTATTCATGTATACTTTATTTCCAATCCATTGATGTATAAATGAAAACAAAGTATGAACCAAAAATGTGTGAACATTTTTTTTATTTCCACAGTCAGAATTTTCAATCAAAATAATGCTATGTTCAAAAATGGCCAAATTCATGAAAAACTATATAATAAACACTTTTAAGAATTTCGTATCGTAACAAGTTTGTAGAACTATTGATACCTAAGCTTTAGTTAAACAGGTTTTTCATTACAATAGACCATTAGAAAAAAAAGTTATCTCAAAATATGTTTGCTAAACACAACTTCTTATAGTATGAAGATAAAGCTAAAAATGGTTATAAAAACCCCAAAAATTGGATAAACATTGTTGTAATTAAACTGGTTATTTAATGACAAATCTTAATAAAGTATATTATGATGAAATATCAATATAAAATAAAAATAATAATCTGGTAGCCAGAAATTATGTTTTATTGCAAAAGTTTATAACCACATGAAAATAAGGCTAGTACAAAATGGTCTTAAGAATGAGAATAAATCATTAAACATTGTTCTAATCTAACTGGTTAACTAATAAAAAATCTTCCTAATCAAGTATATTATGATGAACTGACAATATAAAATAAAAATTTACGAATTGACTAAAATTATGTTTTATTACAAAAGTTTAGTAAAAGTAGTTCTTCTTCCTTTAAAATGAAAAATAATTTTAACATAAATTTTCATTTTGGTTAACACTTTAAGTTTTTTTTTTAATTTATTTTGCAGAGTTGCTTAAATATGTGGGTTTTTACTTAATTCTAACTGAACAATCCTGTAAAATGTAAAATACAAAGCTGATCTCAAAATTTAAAAAAAAAAGTTAAAAAAAATATTTGTGATTAATTTTCTTAGTTAAAGTGTCTCAAAACTAAGTTCTTAATTTTATTCCAAATAAATATTGTTCTATATATAAAAAAAAAGTTATGAGCTCAATTTTGAATAACATTTCTGAAACCTAAAAAGTTATTATATATGTATTCAGTTTAAAAAAACCGCTTTCAATAAATGTTTAGAATGAGTAGTAATTTTTTTATTTATCCAATTTATCATCAAATTCATAATTAACCAACATTTTTGAAGGTTCAGAGGTATATTTGGTATAAACTAGTAATCCACGAACCGGACGGTTCAAATGTCTTGCGATGATTCATTCAGTAACTTTAAAAAAAAAATTCTCTAAAATTATCAAATCAAAAATGGTGTTCCAAAGTGAGAAAACATCCTTTTAGAAAAAAATCACCTTAGAGACTATTATTTGTACTTCATTTCCAATCCATTGATGCAAAAATAAAAACAAAATATGAAAAAAAAAATTTTTGTTAAAAATATATTAAAACCAATAACTAAGCCTACATGAAAAGAAATAATAGTATAGATGATATATAAGCATTCAAGTCATTGTCTAACGCCAACAAAGTTTACTCTACTTCCCCAAAGAAAACCGTTATTTGCAACTTTTAGATTAGCTGTGAAACAAAACTAGCCATAGATGACCTGCAATCTCGTGTGGCTATAATTCAATAAATATTTATTTCATGAAAAAATTTATCTTGGTAATGTTGGTTCGATGGTTATTATAAACAACTTGTTCAATAAAATTTTCTGTAACTCTTCAAATAAAAAACTTTAAACTTTTGCTCAAATTTTGCTATGCCTATGTAGAGCTTCCCTACACATGCTCGACAAAAACTAAAAACTTTAAACTTTTGCTCAAATTTTCCCAGAGTCCATTTTTGACTAACTTTTTTAAGGTGGGCTTTTCAAAAAAAAATTACTCCTGGCAATTTTGATTAGATGGTCATAACAAACAACTTTTCTTCAATAATTCTTTTTGTAACTCTTTAAACAAACTAGTAATCCACGAACCGGACAGTTCAAATGTCTCCCAATGATTCATTCAGTAATTTCCAAAAAGATTTATCTCCACAAATGTCAATCAAAAATGATGTTACAAAGTGAGAAAACATCATTTAATCAAAGAATCACCTTGGAGACTATTTATATATACTGTATTCTCAATATACTGATGCATAAATAAAACCCCCCAAAAAAGAAGTTAATTTGATGAAAAAATGTAGATGAAAAGTGAAAAAATCAAATAAAAATACCTAGTAATATATTAAAACCAATAACTAAGCCTATATGAAAAGAAATAATAGTATAGATGATATATACGCATTCAAGTCAATGCCTAATGTCGACGATGACACGGAATAGCTACGCCTATGTAGAGCTTTGCTACGCACGCTCGATAACAATCTGAGGTAAGTTATTGAAGCTGATTTTTCAAACACAGTTTAATAAACAAGTATATTAAAATTTCATAACATTCTTTTGATCATTTATATAGAATCTAAACACAATGCAGAGACTCGCTAAAGCACCTCAAATCAGCCTTGTCCACTTTTTTTTGAAAGCGGCAATTGCCTTTAAAAGCCTCTGGAGGGTGCTGATCAGAGTGGCCACATACCTTCATCCCATGGAGAAAGAAAATAATCACAAAGAAAAAAAAGCACATCAGTGGTTTGGTATATAAAGTTTGGCCTGAAGCCAGAGGTTATTCAGCACCTAAATATTTTGTAAGGAGTACTAATCAATGGACACGACTTGCTGTTGCCTTACCATTTGAGTTGCAGCTGAACATTAGGGTAATTCTTAGAATCATACATTCAATCAGCAAAATTAAAGAATCTTTATCCCTTAGATAAGTACAACTATACACAAAGTAGAACTTTTGAATTTATTTGGATGAATTAATCACATTTAATGAAACATGACAATAATTAGTTCAGCATTAAAAGATTTAGTATATACAGGACTTACCTCGACATCAAAAAAATTTTGTACATTGATGTTATGTACACGATGAAGGTATTCTAAAACGAATTGGCACCTGTAGATTACTTTTTCTATGCTTTTGCTGATCAAAACTGTCTTAAGGCCATTTTGGAGTAAATCTTTTATTGGCAATCCCTCAATAAAGAACAGAAATATCATGGATGGTGTTGAAATGCATATCTAATTTATTATTTTCATTTGGCAGTCACCTTGACTTACATGGACACACCAATCTTTTTCTCGAGCTTTATATTTTCAATCTGAAAAGCCAATAGTACATTTAAAAAAATATTTCGAACACATTGATACAAAACCTGTATTAGAAGTATTTTTGATATGATTGGGTATCTATCAATAACAGCAAACAAACATTTTAATGCTAGTAACCCATACACTGAACAAATCATGTATTGCAGCCATTCAATAACTTCATGTAAGAAAATTTAAATTTACATATGAGAAATTTCAATCAAATGGAGTGTTACATTGTGGAGAAACAATCAAGATTTCACCTCGCATAATATTAATTTCTAATCCATTGGTGCAAAGATCAAGCCAAAATGAAAACAGTATGTAAAAATTGTTTTTCCAAACTAAACTAGTAATCCACGAACCAGACGGTTCAAATGTCTCGGGATGATTCATTCAGTAACTTTAAAAAAAGTTCTCCAAAAATATCAAATCAAAAATGTTGTTACAAAGTGAGAGAACATAATTTTAGAAAAAATCACCTTAGATACCTTTTATGTGTACTTCATTTCCAATCCATTGCTGCATAAATAAAAGCAAAATAGGAAGAAAAAAACTTTGTTGAAAAATTTTTCGGAGTCCAAAAATATCAAATCAAAAATTATGTTAAAGTGAGAAAACATCATTTTAGAAAAAAATCACCTTAGATACTTTTTATGTGTACTTCATTTCCAATCCATTGATGCATAAATAAAAACAAAATATGAAAAAAAAATGTTGATAAAAATATTTTATAAGTTATTTTGATGAAAAAATGTAGATAAAACACATAATTAAAAATGCAATTTAAATATACAACAAAAATTAAGTGTGCACAATGAAAGAAATATACTTGCAGCTTACTTCTAGTAGAAAACTGGTACCTATTATGATTTTTAGTTGTTCTGACAAAGATAATTAAGACAGATCTCACATCCATGGAATCGTCAACGGCCTTGGCCGCGTTGAAACACCGCTTCCTGTATGATCAGCGAAGTTAAGCAACGTTAGCAACAGCGCTCTTTGCCATTGTAGCTAATGTGCTGTATAATATTCTATAATAAAAAAAAAAAAAAAACATACATGGAATTCTCCCTTCACCATTATTTTTATTGACTGTGATGCTTTTGTAATAATGTTAGTTCAATGCATCTAATTATTATTTGTTATATTCCGTTTTTTTCCCAAATGATCTTTATTTTTATGGTTCAGGTAAAATGATAATTGGCTATTGTGTTTTGTCGGTTTTTAGTTTTTCCATCCACTGAATTGTCTTATCATTTTTATTTCTTCATAACGGTTGAAATAAGTATTTATCTCTAGATTAAAGCAGGAACATTGAATTTCTACACAATCTAATGAATTTTTTAAAATTCTATATTGCTCAATGATGGCAAATCTTTAAAGTGGTTTGCTGTTGGTCGATCATTTTCTTTGTAGTTGAAACAAGTCTTTACCTAATCAAACATAAGCAAAATATTATTTACCCAACATGTTAAATTCTGAAACAAACCTTCATTTTTTGGGCTAGTTCTTTTTCCAATTTTTCATAAATCTCATTTGAATTGAAACCAAATTATTTTTGACCCTTTACAGATGAATACTCAAAATTAAAAACCTTAGTTTGCAATAACTAATGGATGTTATTATATTGTACTGTTAATTTTTAATTTGAACTTTCCTTTAATTGGTTTGTTTCTATAAACTCAAAGGGACCAAAATCCTCATGGTGTTCTTTTTTGAAAAATTGCTATTACAAAAAATACAGTCTATTAATACAAGTTTATCAATGAATCCAGGATCACTTATACTCTAAAATACATTTTGAATGTTACCATTGATCTCGTCCCAATTAATTAAACTATGAAGAACCTCAATGAAAATATCTGCATTTTACAAAATTTAACTAACGTGTGTGTGGTTATGTCCTGTCCACCTTGTATCAATCATTTTTTGCATTACACAATGCGTTCGACTTTAAATTTCATTGACCTATTATTTTCTATTTCAGAAATAAACAAATAAGTCACTTAAATGTGAGACTAATTGACATAAATCTAATATTACAATTATGTCATTTCTATAGTCATTAAAAAATATAAACGAGTTCATACTAATGTGGTTATTAGTGTTGACACAATCTACTAAAAAACAACTAGCCTCATTGTACGGTTACCAACAGGGTTTATAACTGCCGATCACCTAAGCTATGCTCTTTGCAGTAGGATTGCATTACAATTAACATTAGGGTGTCGGTAACCATACAATTAACATTAGGGAGTCGGTAACCATACAATTACCCTATAGCCTATATTACCTGATTCCGAGTCCGAGTAGTCGAAATTAGTTGGCGCATTGAAGTTTAATAATCTCCCTAAAGCTCCTGCAAATAAAAATTTAACGTTACTCCAATTTTTTTATGACCATAGTGTGGACAATAAATTTTCTCATTCCTATTGAACCAAATTTATAAATAAAGAGCTGAATAATAACTTTGCTTGAATAGAAAATTCTATATATTATGTTTTCTTTAAAAAATGAATGTTTTATAGGTCTAATTAACTTGAAAAATATCTCACTTTTTAGGTAAATGTTGAAGGTTTTTTTTAAAAAGTAAATCTACATTTTTTTTACTTAAATAATAACTTTGCTTGAATTGAAAATTCTATATGTTATGTTTTCTTTAAAAAATGAATGTTTTATAGGTAAAATTAACTTGAAAAATATCTCACTTTTTAGGTAAATGTTGAAGGTTTTTTCTTTAAAAATAAATCTACATTTTTTTTACTTAAATAATAACTTTGCTTGAAGAATAAAAGTTTCTATAGATTTTTCATCAGTTCAATTAATCTTTCATTGAGGTTTGTCTTTTACATGTACAATACTTCCTTAAAAAAACATACAACATACAAATGATGAATTTGGTAAGTTCCACTTAGCTCAAGTTTACAAGCCTTGCTATGATATTCCATTCAACATCTTTCAAAGAATATTTTAGATAATGTTTATTTATTATATCTCCGCTGGTGACATTTGGAAACTACTGGATATTAGTTGCTTATTTTGTTATTTAAAATCTTTATCCTTATTTCATTGACTTCTGATACAGTAGTTTCAAAGTGCTGAATACCCTCAGGGTGCAGTGCTGGGCATTGCTCCATTTATTTATATAATGAATTACTCATCTGGTCCAGGAAATAGAACATTTGAAATTACATTTTGTTCCAGAGCATAAGTTTGAAGAGTTAAATTTTCAATTTATAATTATCATCTTTTTCAACAAAATAATTGTGGCAATGGAAGCTTTGTTGAGCTCGAAGCTGGGAAGAGTTTGGTAGGTGGTTCATTTTTATAAAAAGGGCATCCATCAACCAGAGGTAGCAAATGGTTTCAGTACAAGACAAAAACCTAGATTACAGATTGATTGAACTTAAGAAAATTAGAATTAAAAACTTTTGCCTTCACCCCCTATTAAATTAGCGGAACTATTTAAGTTCATTAAAACCATAATTTTTAGGGAAAAAAATCTATAGAAACCT
The DNA here is from genome assembly GCA_031471125.1 of Archaeomysis grebnitzkii. Lineage (NCBI taxonomy): Eukaryota > Metazoa > Arthropoda > Malacostraca > Mysida > Mysidae > Archaeomysis > Archaeomysis grebnitzkii. Next base: position 201 of record JARUHE010339650.1, on the reverse strand, counting down.
GTTTATTTTTAAGCAAAGTTATTATTTAAAAAAAATAGTAATCCACGAACCGGACGGTTCAAATGTCTCGCGATGATTCATTCAGTAACTTTAAAAATATCAAATAAAAAATGGCATTACAAAGTAAGAAAACATCATTTTAGTAAAAAATCACCTACGATACTTTTCATGTGTACTTCATTTAAAATCCATTGATGCATA
>JARUHE010339639.1:0-10521 GCA_031471125.1 Archaeomysis grebnitzkii | reverse complement strand
TTATTTTACAATGAATTTAAACAATCCTCTGCAATTGTTTGAATTTCAAACAATTGCAGAGGATTGTTTAAATTCATTTTAAAATAAAGTGCACTTTCTGCTTTCTGGCGAGTATTTATTTTTTTGGCAAAACTTTACTTTAGATCCCTACCAAAAAAATATACTAAAAGTACATGAAAAACATTAATATTTCAATTATTTTGTGAAATAGTACCTTACCTTACCTAAATCACAAATTAAAGTTAACATTGAACAACTAAAAACCTCTCTAAATTGGTAGTACTTTCTTGTTAAAGTTGCTAGATTTGATTAAGGGATCTAAAGTAAAGTTTAGCCATTTTGGCAATAGGCTACATCCAAAAAACTTTTCAGTTTCCAGTTCGCCAAAATAGATTTTTTAGCAAATAAAAATAGGGTAATGGGAATGAAATGACCTTGGCAATTCCCCAACAACTTTCAAATAATGGGAATCAGAAATGAAAATGAACTAATTTTACCAAATTAGGCGGCTAGGCCTATGTGGAAACGAACTTTAGGTAAATTAAAACAAATATTTTATACCTACAAGAATTTCTAATGTTTGTTTGTTTGTATTCATATTACAGTGCGACGACCATTTTGGATCAGTACACTTCTAGACAATGGTTACGGTCGGATGCAGCTGCTGATGCGAATACTTCTAGTCAAACTTGCAGATTTATAGATTTTGCAGATGTAATGCATCCGTGAGTCATCTACAGTGTGGTACAAACATTATCGGTAATTCTATTTCTTAGTAGAAAGCCAGAAAGTATTTTTCAATTTTAAAGTGTATATGTTTTTTTTATCGTTTTTAAGTTTTTATTTCATAAAAAATAAATATATTTCACATAATTACAAAGTTATTTTGGAATAAAACAACTGCAAATAAATTTTTACCTTGAAATGAACGCATGTGTCATTCTTCCTCTCCTTCTTCATAAAGTATTAGGACGAGTCTGAGGAAAGCATCTCCAGATAACAGTCCTCGAACGAGTCAACATTCTTGAAAAAACAAGGCAAGTAACAATCAACCAACAAATACATCAGGACAAAACAGGTTCAACACCAGACTAAGATGTCAATCCACAAAGCGCTCCGTGTCTCGAACAAACTTATAGGTACATCTCAAGATATCTCTCCTAATATTCGGTTTAAAGCCACCGCCCGAGAGAAGAATCCACAGAGTGAAAACTCTTGCTCCCAACTTCCAGATAGCTTTACCCAGCAACACCCTCATGGGGGCATAGGTGGCACAGTCCAGCAAAAAAATTACCCACTGTCTCAGTAATCCCCGATCAGTGTATACAGGAGGAAGAATCCACTTTGCTCATTTTATACAGTAAATCATTGAAACGAACACATCCAGTGCGTAACCTAGCAACCATAACGTCCGCCAACCTATAACCTGTAGATAACTACTTCCAATCAGTAATAGAAGGAATAAGTTGCCCCAGAAAGGAACCATGCAGACTCGTATCTACAATCTTCATCCACCGTTTCTTGATATGACTCCTGACATATGATACATCTTCCAATACTTCATGTTTTTCATCATATCAGTATCTTCCAATGTTGCCGTAAAATAATTAAAACAAGCTTTATTTTATAACCTAATAATTCTTTACTGTTTGCAAAATTAGTTTGGAAAAATGAAACTATTACAATTACTTGGAGACTAAGAAAAAAATTGAAAATACATAACATATGCTAACCCATTGTACGCTAAGCATGTCGTGCATAAACAGATGCGTTGAAAGATAAACGTGGCAGTAACTATGAAAATATCATTAACAAAGACCGATGTTCTTCTCTGTTCAAAATTTCGAATCGAATTGAATTGTGTTTGAAAAAACTTAATTTCAAATAGAAACACAAATTCTTCTACACATTAGATCAAAGTAGAAAAACATAATCCCCAGACAGCAGGTGCATGACACTGGCCCAGATCGTTCGTTCGTTCGTTCGTTGGTAACAGGTAAAAGATACCCTAAGAGAGAGAAAAAAGAGAGAGATAGTTAGAGAAAAGAGGGTGAAAAAAAAGAAATAAGTAAGAGAATAAAAGTACCTTTATCTTCTAGGCATTCATTGTGGGGTTATATCCCTGGCATCTTTTGATCTTGGTTTTGTCGCCTACCGCACTTCCATTCCACTGGAATTAGCTTGCATTAGCCCCTCGTCCTCGTGTTGGCACTGGGAGTCTGTTTACCGCCGGATCCTGTCTGTTGTCTTCTTCTTTTGTTTCTTCTAAGGGGCCAGATCTGTTCGCTCTTCAGCAAATATAGCTGACCGTCACGTCGCTTCTGGCAGACGGAACAAAATTATATACGGCCCAGATCTTTATGCCGGTTTTCAAACGAAATATATATCCCAGCTATGGCCCAGTTCCGGTCGCTAAAGCTGGGATGGCATATATTTACACTACGGGCCGGATCTTGGAGCCACATTGCAAAGTGTTGGCTTACTTTGAACCACGTTAATTCTGCATCACAACCATTGGTGGACCATATATATACCTTAGCAAGTTTCAATCCTCATTAAGGTAGTTAGATACTGCAATGCTAGCCTATATCTAAACCATATTATAATCAAGCTTAGTAATACTTACTTACCGACGTGCCATATCCTTTTGGACTTTGGCCACTGTGATATATTCATTTTATCACATAATTAGGTTTAAGTTAGGTTTAATTAAATGTTAAGATGTTCCTTTTTATATTGTCTTGAACGTATGAAATTGCTCCATTGTACTTACCTTGCACCGTAAATATCGTGTGAAAGATTATGTTGCTAATGCGCTAGCAACCTTCTCCCACTCTGTTCCGAAATTCATGTGTCTCTTTCTTGGTGGAAGGCTTACGCTTGAAACCAGGTCTAAGTAGCACATATTATGTCTGTATATAAACACAGCCTTAGAGGGGTGAGGTATTTAAATACTTCTTACATGTCGCTGTAACAGGTCGCATGTTAAGGAGAGCCTCACTCTTCCCTTTGGGTTGCTAACTGGCAGCTCAGAGGATAGAAGGTGGTACATTCATACACATTTTTTAGTGATTGGGGGTCGCTTTAGACCCTAGTCTCAATGATCCAATAGGGTAGAGGGACTTTAAACAGATCAACGAACCAACCAACTCTGTTCCGAGATCTCAACGAAGTGAGACGTGCGCCTTCAGATTTCGTGCTTTTACAACCTACCACACCAGGTTATGGGTACTTTATTCTCTCTCTATCCTCTCTTCTAAACTATCTCTTTCTTCTTACCCAAGCCTTATACAACCGACCAGGCGACATGTTGCGTAAGTACAATTTCATATTTTATATATATTAAACTATGTATTACAAACTGGTGACGAGACTCTGACTCCACGTGCATTAATTTATTTAATTCGTTCACATTACAAGTTGTTCTTATTAAGTGTTATTATTGTTAAAGTAATTTTGTAATCATGGCGACATGGTAGTTTAATCAATTGGCGAGTTTAATGAAAATAACGAGAAATTTGTAAATTACTGGCAAAGATTTTCATTTTTTTTGTACGCAAATGCAATAGATTCAGATTTGCAAGCTGATGTTTTTTTGGCTACCGTTGGGGCAAAACGTTTTATTTGTGCCTAGACCTGTTAGCGCCAAGAGAATTAAAATTTTGTTCTTTGTTTGATATTGAAAATGCATTAAAAGCTCATTTTGAATCGCAAAAAAACATTATATATGAAAGATTTGTGTTCTTTTCGCGAAATCAAAATACTAAAGAGTTTGGCCGCTACTTGCGAATTTGGTCAATTTTTAAATGAAATGTTACGGGACAAATTAGTTATTTGTTTTCGAAACCAAACGATTCAAAGGGCATTATTAAATATGTCCAAATTAACGTTCGAAAATGCGGTGCGAGAGTCAAATGCAATAGAGGTTGCTTCATACGAGGTTGGTGAAATTCTGAACAATAAACAGGGTGTAAATTCAGAAGTAAATGAGGTTAAGGATAGGGAAAAATCAATGTTCAAAGACCTTATCAGAGTAAAGGGTCAAAGAGTAATGAAGTGTCACAGGGTAATTCTACTGTTAATAATAAAGTTCCTTCTAATTATTTATGCTTTACTTGCGGTGCGTCAAATCATTTAAGAGCAAACTGAAAGTTTAAAAAGGCCACTTGTCTCAAATGTAATAAAGTAGGTCATTTGAAAGCGGTTTGGAAGGAAAATGATTAAACACATGAAGTTAAAGATTCTTGTGTTGGCAATAGTCAACCCGAGTACATTTTCACTAATTCAGACAATGCTTCGAAACCCCCTATTACAGTTACCTTGTGGGTAAATGATTGTGAAATACCCATGGAACTTGATATCGGTGCTGCTAGAACAATTATGCCCGTGATGAATTTTAGAAAATATTTTCCTATGGTAGAGACACAAGGGTCAAAGTTAAATTTGTTCAAATATGGTGGAAATGAAATAAAATAAATAAATTGAAAGTGAGTGCTATCGTGGACGCTCCAGCTCCAGTAAATATAACCCAGCTACAATCATATTTGGGTGCATTCAATTTTTATAGGAAATTTCTTCTTGACATAACTACAGTTTTAGAACCATTGATAGCCCTTCTAAAAAAAGAAGTCTCATGGCAATGGTCATCCAAGGAAGCCGAGGCTTTTGAAAAATCAAAAGAACTGTTAATTAATTCAGACACATTGGTACATTATGACCCTACGTAATCAATTTTAGTTAGTGTAGATAGTAGTAGCTATGGGATAGGAGCAATGTTAGCACATAAAATAGATGGTGAAGAAAGGCCGGTTTATTTTGCATCAAGAACGTTAATACAGTGTGAAAGAGGTTATTCACAATTGGAACCGGAAGCTCTGACATTAATTGTTGGACTCAAGAAATTCCACTTCTACATTTATTTGCAAAACATAATTTTGGTTACAGATCATTTGCCGTTGCTAAGTATTTTTTCACCAAAGAAAAATATATCCGAGATGTCATCAGGTAGAATTCAAAGATGGGGACTAATGCTACGATGCCATACATTTACCTTAGTTCATAGGTCAGGAAAATAGTTAGGTATGGCGGATCTATTAAGTAGACTGCCATTACTACAACATACAGATTCTATTCCAGTCCCTGCGGAATGGATCCATTTTGTTCAAAGCATTCAGAAATAAAGAAATATACATCACAAGATCAAGATTTAAAGGAAATAATTTATTATTGTTAAAACGGATTTTCTTCAAATGTAACAGCTAATTTTAGAAATGTTGCAATACATCATAATAGATACTAGTCATTGTCAAACTTTTCTCTCCGAAAGAAGTAAATATTACCAAGATACCTAGCCACAAGACAGGTAACAATGATGATGATGCTGCTGCTAGTGGGGCCTGTAAGATCGCAGTACTAGTTTTCTGTAAGTTTAGTTCGCAGTAGGAGCAGAATTAGGGTGTGCTTTTAGAGAGATCTATTTCAGGAGGTTGTTGTTGTTGGTGACCCCCCTCCTTTCTCGACAGTGAGGACAGAGCCCTCACCCCAGCAGGTTCGACCATCAGGCAAGCAGCCCTGCCGCTCCCATCAAGTCCATCTCCGCCAACACATGTAGGCATGCGAACAAATGTGTAGTGGTGTGTGTTGGCACAGTTGGCAATTTGGTGAGGATTGTGTGTTGCAATTTTGTAGAAGTATTTGAGTAGTTTTTTATTATTTGGTCCTAATGGAGCAGGCTATGGGTGCAATGTACATTCACCGCCGGTTTCCAACAGCATCTGGTGTTCCCAGATGGTCACCCAACGTTGCTTAACTTCGCTGATCATACGGGAATAAGTGTTTCAACACGGACAAGGCCGTTGACTGTATTTGAGTAGGTGTGGGGATCCAGGATTGATTAATTATATAAACGGGCCAATTCCCAGTGCTGCGTGGGGATTCAGGTTGTTCTACTATTCCCTCAGTATTCGGTTTGTGAATATGTTTTTGGCTGTTTCTCTTAAAGCTATCTTGTGAATGTGGTTAAGGTGGAAGTTGTGCTTGTCAGGACGAGGAGGGTGTATTGTGTAAATATTGACATGGTATGGGTGTGCGAGCCCAATCAAATAAATAGATAAAACAGACTGGCACTAAATATGAGACCAATCAAATATTTCAATAATAAAAATTCTAAATGGTATCAAGCAGTTTCATAAAGGTGATAAAAAAAATTCTAAAAAGTCAAACAATTATATTTTTGATTTTGGGTCAACAATTGAATTTCCGTGAACAGTTTTTCCACCAAGGAAATCTATATATTTATTTATTTCTTATGTGAACACAACTCAACACAAATTATGCCAAGACATTCTATTAATCCATCAGCATTCTAGAAAAAATTGTCTAGTAAAGAATTAAAAAGTAAACATTAAACTTGAATTAATGAATAATAATATAATACAATATATAAATATATACAATAATAAAATAATTGTTCATCACTCCCAATTCCAGGGTATGCAGATCTCTCCATCCAGCATCACCGAATAATAATGTGTCACCCAGACTCTCGCTCCCGACAGAAGTGGCGCCAGACGGTAGGAGTTCTCGAGCAGCCGCTCCAGACTCTCGATCATGGATTCTGGGCTGACCGAATCGTCCTTCTCGAGGAAATCTAGATTCAGATCCATCTTACAAATGTCATGTAAATGTTTTTCTTTCTTAGAAATTCTACAAAATTTGAAACAATTAAAAACAAGTACGAGGAAATTCGTAAATGAATTAAGGCGGTAACCGAATAAAAGTTATGAATACAACAAAAGTATTATATATATACCCTTCAGACCAGAGAGAGAGTGGCTTTTAAGTTTATTTTTTTCATACTTTCCATATATCTCTAAACTTTTATTCTGAATAACAATGCTGGATTAAAATTAAAATAAATTTGCATTACATAAGCTTATGATAAATGTGAAAAATCTGAAGGTTAGACCTTCAGTATGGAATGGAAGCAAATTAATGTTAAATATGGTACAGCAGTAGAGGACGACCATTAAAGAGCTGGGAGAAAATATGTAGAGTAGAGAGAGGCTAAATAAAACAATAGAAGTTGGTGGTACATAAAATCCAAGGAGATAGTTACTGAATTAACTCTTTTTGTCAGCATCATCTATGTACGTTACTGATCTTAATTACTAATCCAGAAACATTATTTTCTGTTTATGGAAAACTTGTTTAGTAACGAGTGTAGATAAGGTTTTGATGTGTTAAAATTGTTTCATCTTTGCTTATTTAGATGGAATATGTCCTAGTATTTTTTCACTAGTTTACTAGCATGAGCTGGACTGTTCATATTTTTTGCAATCGTTTTGAAGATAAACTAAAAGAAACCAAACCCTACGGGTTTATAGCGGAAAAATCATTGCTCTGAATTCAACAAGTTCATATAAAAACTGAGTTATTTCAATAAATTCAAGTTCTACAGAAAGTTTTATTTAAGATAGATCATTCATAATGTATATATCTTCCATTTATGTCAATAAGTATTGCTGTAAAATAAGAAATAAAAAAAGTCCACAAATCCCTAACAATCAATAGTGACTCATAGAGCGGCCCCTTACATGTCTGCCAAAAATATTGATGTAAAAAATATTAAATATGAATTTAATTTTAGAATTTTTTAAGTTTTAAAACTGCCAAAAAATACATTTTTAACATTGAATAGATAATTTATTCATTTCATCTAAATACAAATTTTAGAACATAATTAGACATTTAATGATTCAAATAAAAGCTTGTCTGAAAAAAACAACTAAATAATTGTTTCTTCCATTAAAAAATTAATACAAAATAAAAAATGTAATTTTTGAAAGAAAATACAGTATATTGTTGTAAAATTTCAAATAAATTCACGCTGAGCTTAATCAAAAACATTAACCCAAAATGCTTAAGTTTTTAACTTGAATTTTCATTTAAATTCATTTGGTTAACTTTTCTTATTTATCTAAAACAAATAATCCACATACTTTTCGTAATTATGTATTCGTTTTACAGCTTCTTCCATATTTTCCGAAATGAAATTGATTAACAAAGATGGAGGACAGGTGGCAGGTGTAATTATCTGTCCTGTTGGAGATAGCATTAATGGACCAGCTGCCCTGAAATGCCAGTTTATAATGAACAAAAAATGTTGAAAATAATATATCATTTTGTGCCCTTGCAGATGTTTTTTCGAGGTTTGAGAATCAACTTTTTAAACTTAAAGCCAAAAAAATACAATTTATAAAAGATTTGTTACATCATGGAACCAATATTAATATTTAGATTTTGGGGCTATTTAAATAAAAAAAATATAGTTATCTAGTTATCAAATAGCCTATTGTTCTAAAAAGATGATTTCAATTGGAAATTTTTCTTGTCATACTCACGATTCAACAACCAACTGAATATGTGATAATGATTGAGGCCATATTTTGGGAAATCCTGCCTTCCCTCTATAGTCACCCAATGCAGTTACAAGACGATTCAAGTTTTGATGATAGTTGCCAATTAAAACAAATGGTTGATACTTTCTGAAAAATCAAAAGCAAATTCATTCATTCATTTGCCACATTTTTCAAGCACTAATTTGTGTTTAGTGTGCAAATATTAGTTGTAACCATGAAGTTATTAGTTAAGAAATTAAATAGAAATAAAGACAACCCAGAAGTTATTATTAATAAACTATTAACATATGAACCCAACGGCTCAAATGTTTCGTGGCCGACTATTAAATAATTTTAAAAAAATTAAAAAAATGTTTAGTCTACTTTGGAAACTAGCCATAGATGATCTGCAATCTCGCGTGGCTATATTCATTTTATGAAAATAAAACTCTGTTTTTCATTATAACTTTTTTAAGTTGGGTTTTTTAAAAAAAATTACTCTTGGCAATTTTGATTGGATGATCATAATAAACAACTTTTCTCCTACAAATTTTTTTTGTGTCTATTTAAACAAATAACTTTAAACTTTTGTTCAATTTTTTTAAAAATGAAGGTTTTTTGGCTATAACTCCATAAATGTTGATTTTTGAAAAAAGAATACTTTTGATCATATTGGTTAGATGGTCATTATAAACAACTTTTCTTCAATAAAATTTTCTGTAACTCTTCAAATAAATTAAAAACATTAATTTTTAGGTGAAAATTAGGCTATTTTCACAAATTCTGTTTTTTGGTTATAACTCTAGAAGTATAATTTTTTTCAAAAAAAAATTATTATGGACAACATTTGTTAAATAGTCCTAACAAACAACTTTTGTTCAACAAAATTATTTGTAACTACAAATAAAAAAACTAAACTTTTGCTCAAATTTGTTCAGAGTACAAAAACTCTGTTTTTGACTATAACTTCTTTAAGGTAGGTTTTTCAGAAAAATTACTCCTGAAAATTTTGATTGGATAGTTATAATAAACAACTTTTCTTCAATAATTTTTTTTTGTATCTTTTTAAACAAAAAACTTTAAACATTTGCTCAAAATTTTTTAGAGTTAAAAATTAAGGGTTTTTTTTGGTTATAATCCGTAAATGTTAATTTTTGAAAAAAAATATTTATAACAACATTGGCTGGAAAGTTAAGACAAATAACTTTTGTTTATGGAAGTTCTCTGTAACTCTTAATATAAAGTTGTTTAACACTAACTAATTTTCAGGTGCAGACGATGACGACGACGCCGGAAAAATAAAACCTATGTAGAGGTTTTTCCTAACGGAACACTCAATAACAATAAGAAAATACAAATTTCTTAAAACAGGCATATTTTAAGAATTTAAAAGTTAATAGTCAAAACTCTTTTGGTTTGGGGAATTTTGTATTTGCCTATGGTTATGTTTTTGTAATCAATGTGCCAAATAAGATCAATCAATTCAAGAACTTACTGAATTTATTTTTCAAAATAGAAACAGAAAAGTTTCACTCGCGCGGCAAAAAAGCTGTGTTTGTATGTTAAAAAGGTTTCCAAAATTTAAAATTTCTTAATTCAATTCTATATATTATTGTATTAACCATTTTCTTTTATTTGTTAATAGAAAAAATATCTATAAGCCTTCAAAAAAAATTGGTTAATCATGATTTTGATGATTAATTGGCTAAGTCTAAAATTTATATTATTTAAAAAAGGATAAATTTTAGGGAAAATAATCTTCAGGCATTCTACTTTATAATATACTATTCTTTCATTGGTTTTAAATAAACTTTTCAAGTAAAAACCTGTTTACCATGAATGAATAAAATGTATTTAAGAAAAAAATCTTCAGTGATACCAGTGTAGAATGTTATATTCTTTATTCTCATTTCAACAAACATTTCTGTAATATTAATATCTTTCATTATTTAAAAAAAATGCAAAACTTTAGCAGAGTCCACAAATCATCCACCGTACATAAGGTACAGCCGCTACATTTGCTTATTAAAACTTAATTATTAGTCAATTATTTTACATTTATTGTTAAATATTTCATTTAAATGTTGGTATTTCTTGAAATTAAAATTTTCAACCATTTTTC
>JARUHE010339628.1:0-10522 GCA_031471125.1 Archaeomysis grebnitzkii | reverse complement strand
TGATCTTTATCGTTTTCGTCATCATGATCGTGATCGTCATCGTCATCGTCATCGTCATCGTCATCGTCATCGTCATCGTCATCGTCATCGTCATCGTCATCGTCGGCGTCCTTATCTTCCTCGTCATTTTTTGGAAAATGTTTTTTCAATTGCATTTGTTATTCATAATGGGATGTTAATATCATTGTATGGACAACACATTTGTGTGTTGTTAGTTAACATTTGTTATATTGATTGTGTTCAACTATTTAGCTTTAATGTAAATCTTCTCGGGATGGAGCCAAATACCAAGCCACTTTATTCGGCTGCCTCCAGAAGTCCAAAATTGAAAATTAAAACTCTACTTTTTTTTGTAATTGTTGTTTTTGTAATTATATTGTTATTATTGTTATTGTAATTATATTGTTATTATTGTTAATAATATTGTCATTATGTTGTTTTTATTGTTATTAATTATGTCATTATGTTATTATGTTATTTTGTGAATTATAAAATAATGAATAGTTACTTAAACATTGTAAAAAAGATAAAAAAAAAGTAGTGACCAAGAAGCATTTCTGAAAAACACTTCCAACATTTCCTCTCTAGTTGCATTTATATATTGTTTAAAAAATATAATTTGAAAGTATCAAAACAAAATTAACAAAATCTAATGAATGAAAAATTATAAGAAAGAAAATATTTTCAATTATAAAATTCGTCCGACTATTCGACGCTATCAAATTAATTGGCTTTCTTCAAGAGAAGTTATAATAGCTTTTGTTAGAAAAATAATTACTCGCTAAACATTATTGTTTATTATCACATCTCTTAATAATTATTATGAAACCTTATTAAATAACTACAAAGTAATTATATTACAAGTTTAATTACTTTAATTAATATAATGATTGTGATTAATTATATTGAAGTTTTAATAAGGAACAAAATCTGCTGTGATTACATTACAGTTCATTGCCATCTATCCGATAAAAGTATTATGTTATGGTGTTTTATTATTGTAACAACATTTTAACAATAAGTTTAACATTTTAACACTATTTTAACAGGAGTCTCAACATTCTAACATATATTTTAACAATACTTTTAACCTTGTAATAACACTTTAACAATACTATCAACATTTTAATAACATTTTAACATTACTTTCAACATTGTAATAACATTGTAACAATACTTTCAACATTGTAATAACATTTCAACAATACTTTCAACATTGTAATAACATTTTAACAATACTTTAATATCGTAATAACATTTTAACAAATACTTTAACATCGTAATAACATTTTAACAATACTTTCAACATTGTAATAACATTTTAACAAATAGTTCAACACTGTAATAACTTTAACAAATACTTTAACATTGTAATAACATTTTAACAAGTAAACAATCTCGTTAAAAGTGTGTAAGAATTTAATTGTAAAATAATAATTGTAAATAATTATGAAGAAGAAGTCTAGATTACGTTGCCATCTAATTAAAGCGTCCTCTCAGTCATGAAACGAAGGCAACTTCGCGCCACTTTTTCCCGCCATTTTCGCGTAGTTTGATTAAGTTTTAATTAAAGTAATGGTCGCGGTCAGTCAAAGGATCCAGACGCCGCCTCGCTCAAACTTCCAACACTTCTTCCTCTCTTCCTTTTGTCTTTTATTTTTATTTTTTCGCTCTCCATTTTTATTCTCTTCCTTTTGTCTTTTATTTATAGTTTTTCGCTCTCCATTTTTCTTCTTTTCCTTTTTCTTTAATTTTCCTCTCTTCATTTTGTCTTTTATTTACGTTTTTTCGCTCTCCATTTTTCTTCTCTTCCTTTTTCTTTAAGTTTCCTCTCTCCCTTTTTTCTTTATTTCTGTTTTTTTGTTCTTCAGTTTTCCTTTCTTCCCTTATCTTTAATTTTTCATTTCTTCCTTTATCTTTAATATTTCCTCTCTTCCTGTTTTTTCATTTTTCCTCTCTTCCCTTTTCATTAATTTTTTCTTTCTTCCTTTTGTCTTTTATTTCTGTTTTTTCGTTCTTCATTTTTCTTCTCTTCCTTTTTCTTTAATTTTCCTCTCTTCCTTTTGTCTTTTATTTCTGTTTTTTCGCTCTTCATTTTTCTTCTCTTCCTTTTTCTTTAATTTTTCCTCTCTTCCTTTCGTCTTTCATTTCTGTTTTTTTCGTTCTTCAGTTTTCCTTTCTTCCCTTATCTTTCATTTTTCCTCTCTTCCTGTTTTTTTTTCATTTTTCCTCTTTTCTCTTTTCTTTAATCTTTCCTCTCTTCCTTTTGTTTTTATTTCTTTTTTTCGCTCTTCATTTTTCTTCTCTTCCTTTTTCTTTAATTTTCCTCTCTTCCTTGTCTTTTATTTTTGTTTTTTGTTCATCAGTTTTCCTTTCTTCCCTTATCTTTAATTTTTCCTCTCTTCCTTTATCTTTAATATTTCCTCTCTTTCTGTTTTTTCATTTTTCCTCTCTTCCATTTTCTTTAATTTTTCCTCTCTTCCATTTTCTTTAATTTTTTCTTTCTTCCTTTTGTCTTTTATTTGTATTTTTTCGCTTTTCATTTTTCTTCTTTTCCTTTTTCTTTAATTTTCCTATTTTCCTGGTCTTTTATTTCTGTTTTTTCGTTCTTCATTTTTCCTTTCTTACCATATCTTTAATTTTTCCTCTTTTTCTTTATCTATAATATTTCCTCTCTTTCTGTTTTTTTCATTTTTCCTCTCTTCCCTTCTCTTTAATTTTTCCTCTCTTCCTTTTGTCTTTTATTTTTATTTCTTGCTCTTCGTTTTTCTTTCATTTTTCCACTCTTCCTTTCTCTTTAATACTTCCTCTCTTCATGTTTCTTCCATTGTTCCGCTCTTCCCTGTTCTTCAATGTTTCCTCTCTTTTTTGTCTGTTATTTATATTGTTTTCCCTTCATTTTTCTTTCATTTACCTCTCTTCATTTTTCTTTAATTTTTCCTCTCTTCCCTTTTAGTAAATCTTTCCTCTCTTGTTTTCTCTTTAATATTTCCTCTTTTCTTTTCTTTTTAATGTTTTCTCTCTTCCTTTTTCTTTTTTGTCTTAACAGTTTTTTCCTCTCTTCCCTTTTTTTAACTTTACCTCGCGTCTTTTTTTTTGTTTTGTCTTAACTGTCATCTCTTTTCTTTTCTTTCTTTTGATTTGTTGTCTTGATTGTATTTTCTTTCCATCTCTTTTTATCACTGTTCTCCATTTTTACAGTTTTGTTTTATATGTTCTTTTTTATATTTTTCGTGTGTGACTTAATTGGCCTATTCATTTTATTTTCTTGTTTCTCGCTATTTAGCTTTTTTAAAATCTGTCTTTAGTTGTATTTACTTTTGCCTCATTTTCTATATTTGCTATTTTGCAAACACGTTTTTAATTGTGTTTTCCTTCTGTATTTTGTTTTATCCTCTTCTAAGTTATTTCTTTTTATTCTCTCTTTTCGCTGTATATTTTATCATGTAATGTCTTTATTTATTGTTTCCTTTCTTTTATTTTTAGTTCCTTTATCATTATTTTAGGATATAAGTTTATATCTTAAATTATTTTTATTTCTATCTTTTTTTCCTCCCTCATTCCTGTTACTTATATCTTTTGCTAATCTATCTTAAATTTTCTTTTCTTAATATTTTTCTAATTTGCAATTTTTTTAACAACCCTAAATGATTTATTTTCTCCTTCCTATTATTGTATGTTTAATTGTCTTATATTTTCATCGTCTTTTTTCTCATCTCACCATCCCACTATTTTGTTTTTCTGCTGTTTTTTTATGACTTTCCTCTCTTGTTTCTTCTTCTTCCTAATTTTTACAATGGTTTTATCTTCCATCTTTGTCTTTTTTCTTCTCAATTTTGCCTCTATTGCATTTTTGCTAGTATGTCTTTAATTTTCTTTTCTTTTCTTCGATCGACATCTTTCTCACTATTAATGTTTACAAAGTTATGTTCGTCTAATTTTCGTTCTTTCATTTTATTTCTTTTTTGTTCCATTTTGTTTGTAAATTGATATTTTTAACGATATTATATTTTGTGTTTGACTATTTCTTGTCTTTGTTTTATTTCTTAGTTCTTATTGGACTCTTTCAAATGTTGTTATTTTTATCAATGTTTGTTTTGTTATTTTTAATTCATTTAATTAATTTGTTGTCATAGTTTGTGCGTACTTTTGTTCTTTTTTATTTTAAGCTGTTTTACACACCTGAATATATATTTCTTATTTGTTCTATACATTTGATAATCATTTCATTCGCTTTATTGCCTCGCATTTTTTGTCATTTTCAGTTATCTAAAAATTACCCCAAAATTTTATAAGTTGTAGCGTCAAGCTGTATTTTGTTTGATTTTTTTATGGGAAAGATTATCTAATTTTAAAGCATATACGTCGCAGACATTAACGTTCATTGTGGCGTGTATTGGAATCTCACTAACGTCTTCGTGAGCTTTTCAGCTCAATTATAACTTTTAACACACAATCTTTTATGATAGAGAGGTTCGGTGAATTAATTGAAAACCTTCGATTAAGTGCTTAGCTATGAGTAGTAACTAATGTTATAATGAATGTTGTTTAAAGCGGCGAAGACACTCTTAAAATGTCCAATGTCATTGTTGTTAGGAGTATTGTTAAGCTATGACAAAACAGCCTCTATAAGTTACTATTGATTGTTGAGGAGGAGGCGGTTGCAGATTTTTTCATAGTTTTGTTTGTTTGTTTTTAAATCTTAATTAGAATCTTATTAGAATTATGAAATAAAAAGTTTTTTAAATCTCAGTTAACCACAACTTAGTAGAATTCTGAAAAAATATTATTTTTTTTATTTTTGTTTTACAGATATTTGTATTTAACAGGAATGGCTCTATATATAATTCTGAACAATATTGTCCCAAATATTTTTTTGTAAAATGAACATTTATTGAAATAATAGTTTTTTTTAATTTTGGTTAACCACAACTTAGTAGAATTATGAAAAAAATATTTTTTAATTTTTGTGTTACATTATTTTTTATTTAACAGGAATGGCTTTATATATAATTCTGAACAATATCGACAAGAATATTTTTGTTTTTAAAAGGAATGTTTTTTTGAAATAATAGGTTTATAAATCTTTGTTAGCTACCATTTTGTATATTTATGGAAAAACATATTTTTTTTGACTCGGTCACAGCCTTAATTCGTTTATTAGGGCTCTGAAAACATGTCGTGTTAAATGGTGTACGATATCATCCAACAATATATACGATTCGGAAATAATTCTATTGTAATTGTTGGTAACGCAGTCTCTACCTTTTGGATACACCGATCCCTATTTTCTCTGTGAAAGATAACATGTCAGCAAAAACATCCCATTCTCCTTTCTGATCTTGCTTTTGTCTGTGAAAAACTTTAGACGAGACACGAAACACGCATTCTATTAAACAATACATAATATTGTAATTTGTAGTTACTTTCTGTTCGTACATTTGTTTGAAAATTTCATAACTATTGTAATTGTTTGTACTTTTATGTATTTTCTTTTAATTGTGTAATATGAGAACAAAAAGATACGAAATGTAGTTGCTTTAAAAGTTCAGAGCTTCTAATAAACAAACGTAGGTTGGGAAACATTATCAAACTTTTTTAATTGCAGCAATTATATAATTTAAAGTAATTACATTTTTATAAGTAAAAACTTCCTACATTGACTAATTACGAAAGCCAAGCATTACTGTGGTTGGTAGGTGGGCGTGTGCGTGTCTGTACATGTGTTTGGGCGTGTGTGTGCATAAGGCTTGCTTGGGAGTGTGCGTGTGATTACCCTTTTATTTGCGCGTGATTATGTTTTTATGTGCGCGTGTGATTATGTGTGTATGTGCGTGTAGTTACGCGCTTGCTTCTGTGTATGCATATGTGTGTGGTAAATGTTCACAATGTAGAACGGAACTTTTTGGGAGTGGAAGTAATTACAACTGACGATGTAACTCTGTGTAATATAGGGGCTGTTGTCAGCTGTGTTTGACGATATTTTATTCGTAGTTGTCCTTTATTTTATTGGCTTTATGTAATTCTCAACCGACTAACTTTCCTTTAAAGTTTGAATTTCTTATAAATTCATAAAATATATTTTTTTTTTTTTTTTTGTTATCCAAATTGATGAAAAACTTTTAAAAATGCAATAGTCCGTTTAGCAAACATTGGATGCGGTTGACGAGCACAGTTTACCATTCAGTCTACGTTGTAGACTACGCAGGCTGTCCAGCCGATCGACGAACACAGTATGCCACGCATCTTACGTCGCAGACTGCGCTGGCTGCTTAGTACAGTGCGCTGGTCGAACGCAACAATTTAATAATTTGGGTACGTTGTTCGACCCTATATTTATTCATGATTCATTTCCAAATTATTTTCTATACAATATCTGAAATAGAAAGAAAAGTAATTATTAATGGCAAAATAGCAGCATTTTGCAAGCCCTCAGTGACTTCTTGGCCACCCTGTACAAAGTAATACTCCTACTTAATACGGAGTACCTAATATAGGCGAGACCTAGATGGGCTGCACAGAGTCATGCCGCTAAACATTTCAAAAAAATACCTAATACCTAATGCAAAGTAATACCTATCAAAATATGGTTCAAACTAAAAGGAGAAAGTAACTTGATCAAATTTTACCTATTTTTGCAAAACCTAATGTAAAAATACTCGTAAAAATCAAAACTTGGGAAAACAAAAAATGTTTTTCACGTTCTGTCTGAATTAGATTAGGTTTAATTATAATCGTATATCATAGCATTGTATTTAACTTTGCTTAACAAAAATGATTGCACACTATACAAATTCGTACTGGCAGTAGCTATATGCGAATCAAGAAGATTGTATACCATATGTGAAGGTAATTGTGTACAATTCAATACGTAATGTATGGAAGAGAGGATAAAATAAAACACATATTAGAGTGAAAGTCTGAAAGTGGGACGCCATCACGTAGTAAGGTGTAAATTTATGAATTTTCGAAGAGCTATTAAAACTTAAGGAAAATAAAGTAAATGTTTTCCTGTGTGATGATACTTTTATGAACACAGTAACCAAGACTTTTACTTGAATTGGGCAATGTTCTACATAGTTCGAGGCTTGTCATTTTATTGACCTTTTCATATTTAGAAATTATTTGTCTGAATTATTTCAACTTTTTTATCCATTTAATCAGGGAAAAAGCTTTAATTATTTTGTGTTTTATTTATAAAACTGATTGAACAATGTTTAAAATAAATTCAAATATAGTTTTCAATTATTTTATTGAAACATAAGTAGCCTGAGAAAATTATAACTTTTATTTTTTTGGGCAATGGTAGCAACTTTCAAGTGAATCAAGTGTTGTACTGAACCTGATGTTTTTAATCTTATTTCTAATTACATGTCTTACTTGCCTAGTACTGCTTAATTTTTGCATATACATAGTAACTTCCAACTTTATTACATATATAAATATATATATATATATATATATATATATAATTTGTGTATCTATTATACTTCATCAAAGAAGATATATATCAATAATCATTAAATATAAATGGCATTAAATGTTGTGTTTGTATTTTCCAAAAATCTCTAAATTCTATGTTTTATATTTTTTTTGAAATATTATACGTTCTTATAGAAGACACTACTCACCCACTGACCTATACATATGGATCGGCCCAAACCTCTAGTCAGGTGTAACACTTTATGTAGGACGTTGTTTTCTTATTCTTATTTGATCGCCGCTCAAGTATATTCTTAAAGCAAGGTCGATATAAAACTATTTTAACTCTCGTTTCGTAAATTATTGATGAAAACCAATTTAATTCATAAATTGTTAATAATTAAATATAAAATTCTTAAATTTTCAAATTTGCAGTTCAATGAACATTAAATTATTAAATTTATAAAATTCAGTTCATTGCATTTGTTCAATGCTGACTCTACTACAGGCCTTTCACATGGAAATGCCTATAATACAATACATTCTCGATCCATCTTTTCTTGATACGGGATTAACTTTCTTGATTTTAGTTCCTCAATGGCAACATTTATTTGTGATTTTTGTTAGATTAGGTTAGGTTTGGCTATGTTAGGTAAGGTAAAGTACTATTTCACAAAATAAATGAAATATTAATAATTTTCATGTTCAGTACTTTCAGTACTTTTTTATTGCGATCTAAACTAGGTTTTTGCTATAATTTCTAACTTTTCAAGTAAGCTCTTTCTAAATATATAGCATGACTTACTTATGTAATGTTTTTTTTTCTCATATGACCGAGTCTTTTTTGCAGTTAATAATTGTAACACAATAAACCATTGTAGGTAAATATGTGAACGATTCAGTTTTCTGAAAAAAAAACTTTGTAACACTACTGTATAATGTGACATTCTTTATTTTCATTTAAGCAAACTTTTCTGTTAAATTTTTTTTTATTATTTAAAAAAAATATCCACTCCCTCAACAGCAACAGCAAAAACTTGGATATAATAAGGCATCCATCAATCAGAAGTAACAAATGGTTTCAGTTATCTAGACAAAAACCTAGATAACAGATTATTTGAACTTATAAAAATAATGAACGATTTTTTAAGTTTATTAAAAACCATTATATTTTTAGGAAAAAAATCTATAGAAACTTGTTCATTTTTAAGTATAGTTATTATTCAAGAAAAAATTGTAAATAAAGAATACCCTAAAAACAACAACCAGAGGTCATTTATAGAAGCTTGTTTTCAAACACAGATTAATAATTTATTAAATGGTTTATATTACAATACCGTAAATGTAGATAGAGTATGATAATAATTAAGTTTTCAGTATTGATGGAATTTTTCATTAAATACTTATCTTCTTGAAAAAGCAAGGAAAAATGATAAAAATACCCTAACAACTAAGCTTGATTTAGTTGAACAAATTTGTATTAATGTACGTGAAAAATACATTAATGTAAGAAAATAATAATAAAGTAAACCAACAGTTTGCAAAGATTGTTTTTTAATTTTATTATAAAAACTACACAACACACAAGATAGGCTTTCACATCTAGCTGGGATGTCTTAACTTAACCAATGGAATCAGTGCGGGACTTACCAATACGCTAAATAATATATTGTTTTTTTAACAATAATTCATCAAAAATAAGAGCCTCAAATTTTATTTATCCTAGGGCCTCAGCAGGGAAAGTCCGGCCCTGAATGGATGCCAAACTGAAACCTCTTTACCTCAGGAAAAAGAACTTTTCTAGTCATTCACTGATAAATCTTGTTCAGGTTCGCTTATGTTGGATTTCAGTTGATTTGTTTTATACTTTAGGTTCCATTTTCATAGCTTAAGTGTGCTGAATAATCAAAGTGCAGCACTGGCCATAGTTGTTTATTGATATTTTCATTCTAACATTTAACACTACATTCAGGATATTTAAAAAATAGAAAATAAATATATATTTATTTTACATATTTCATGAACTAATAACAACAAATAAACATTAAATAGAATATGGTATTGCAATGGTAGTTAAAGACGACTAGAAATGCAGTTCCATAAGGAAATTGATCATTGTCTACAGTCAACAGTGACGGACTTTTGCAATCAAAGACGAGATTCCAAATTGCCTTATTTATAAAAAGGGTAAACAAAGCATATAAAAGTTGCAACAATATAATACAATTTCTAAAACTGTAGATGTTGATCAAATAAAATTACTTATAAATTTAAACACTAATGAAAATCATAATTTTCAAGAAAAATTAATGTATTTTATTATGCGAAAATGAGACTTTCCTTAAACAAATTAAATATAGTTATCTTTCCAGATTTTAAGAAGTCCCTAAAACAAAAAAACTAACCATCCAATCTTTTGAATAAGGTTGTGTTTGTCTGAAGTGGTTGAATGAGCAAATTAAAACAAATAACACATGAGATCAAACTCTAAATTACTGTTAAATTTTAAATTTAACTTTAAAAATTAAATTTTATTCTATGTCTTGTGAAGTAATTAAAAAGAAATTCTTCATGTAAAAACAAAAACACTGTTTTTAGTTAGTATGCATAAAACTTTTTGATGATTCATTTATAAGCAAAACATAAAAATAAGTTAAATTAAAATTAAATTCTTAACAGTTTTAAGAATTTCGACAATCTCAATCCTTTAACCAAATTAAATGATAAGACAAAACCTTAATTCCAGAAGTTTATTTGTTTATTTACTAGGGAATGTAAAAGTATTAAATAATATAAAACCTAAAGAAAACTAACATAATGTATGTAAGTTTAAAAAAGTTAATTCATTTCAAACAAAATAATGAACTAATTTTAGATAAAACAATTTGATTTATTTTAAACAAAACAGTTTAGTAAACTTGAAATTAGTTGGTCAAGCTTAAAAAATGTTGGAATGATTTATGTAGAATCCTGAATGAGATACAAAAATGATTCTCTGTGGATGCAGCAGCCAATCACACGTTACTAAGTCAACGGCCTTGGCCACGTTGAAACACCGCTTCCCGTATGATCAGCGAAGTTAAGCAACGTTGGGTCTGGT
>JARUHE010339617.1:0-10522 GCA_031471125.1 Archaeomysis grebnitzkii | reverse complement strand
TAAATATTAAATATGTAAACATAAACATAATAAATAAAATATAATAAATAAATAAATATTAAATATGTAAACATAAACATAATAAATAAAATATAATAAATAAATAAATATTAAATATGTAAACATAAAAGCAAAATATTAATTTGTGCAAATTAATAAAAATTATTAAAACTGACGAACCAAGTTGTGTCAAAAAAAAAATGTCGATTTTTCGTTTTACAGCAAAAAGCCAAAAATTTATATTTTGTTTTTATATTTTTGTAGATTTTTATATTTTGTTTTTGTACTTTAATGTTTTACAGATTTGTTCAATTTGTTTTTGTTAACAAGTATTAATATAAAGACTTAATTTTATCAGAATTGATGCCAAGTTGAAAATAAAACCTAAACTTATTCTAATTGTTATGTGTTTTACATGGACTCATGATGTACAGTCATAAAAACAACAATGTGGACTTGCATATACGAGAATTATTCTCCAAGATGTAGAGTAAACTTACGACAAATACATCTAATCTAACAATTTACAGTAACTTATAGTAACTTATAGATGAAAGGTATGATGAATGTATTACGTGAATAATAAATAAATAATAAATTGAAGTACAAATATGTTGGAGTTAAAATGAAAATCATAAAAGTCCAGATTGAGGTATGGTACCTATGACTATAACTTTTAACCTTATAAAAAAAATGTCTCTGACATGAATTATGTTTATCTGTTATGTTCTATCTAATCATAGTTCACCCAAATGGTGTTTTCTTAGGTGAAGTTATGGTATGTACCCGCAGAGTGTATGCAAAAAGAGCCAAAGTAGGGTTTTCTTATCTGAAATTAGTGTACGTACTCGTAAAGTGTCTGAGAAGGATCCCAGATGCCGTAGGGTGGAATGAGTGAAAAAACATTCGAATATTTTCAAATAGTGTTTGAAAAGAACTTTTAAATGAATCATTTCCTGTTGATAACTTTTTGCTATTTTCAATTTTATGTTTCGGTTCTGTCTCTGTTTTTTTTATTGGACTTGTTTTCTTATTTGTTTTTTGACATTTTTAACTGATATCAATTTATCCTATTTTGTAGTTTAACTCATCTTTTGATGGCTGTAAAACGAGTTATTAATTTTAGCCTCATAGTCCATGTTTGTAAATGTCCATTTGTATTATTAAATTATATTTACATTTGATTAAATATTGATAAGCCTTATCGTTGTATTAAATATATACAAATCGATGGAATGTAATCCGCTTCTATTGATTCGCTAAGCACTCAATATGGCCAAGAGACATACTATATAAATATATATGTATATATGTTATAGCGAAATCTAGATTAGAGTTGAAGGAAAAATTTAAATAAACTAAATAAGCAAATAAAAATATATATATATATATATATGTATTTTATAATCGGATGGTTCTGGGATCGAACCAGGGACCTAAGATTTGCTGATCGAGTGTGCTAGCCCCACCACCACGAGGGCTATATATTATATCTAGTTATATATATATATATATTTCCATCATCTGTCCATAACTTAGAAAAACTTTTTTTTATTTCATTTCAATTGATACATAATAAGTTTCGAAGGACAGTCCTCATTTTTCAGCTTAACTATATATACATAAATATATATAGATATATATATACATATGTATATTTTATTTGAGACATGTTTTATTAAATATTATTGCATATTTGTAATTTATTAATTTTTTTTGGGCGTTTTCTAGTTTTCTTAATAACTGTTTTTGATTATTAGGTTAACAAACGTCATTTTTGTTGTTTATTGTTTTCATAACTAGTTTCGCTAGAGTTATCTAGCATGTCCACAAGAGGAGTTATATTAATATAAATATAAATATAAATGGATAATTAGGTAACCAGTGAACTAAATGTATAACTCGATATATAAATACAAATATAAATGGATAATTAGGTAATCAGATAAATAGAGGTCTAAATTTATAATTGGATACATAAATACAAATTTACATGGGTATATAGATAATCATGTAATCAAGCATATATAGTTGACCAGACACGTAGATTCATATACACAAGAGCAAATAATTTACCCATAAATACTTAAGTAAATGTTCTCTTACACAGTTATAATCAACAACTATATAGGATAGTTATGATATTGCCAAAGAAATTGTTTTTTTGATTTTGTTGTGAAAAGGATGTTCTTTCCTCTTTTAGATGTATAAACTTCCCTCCCAAAAGAAATACGTTGTACGTACGTACGCGTACCACACATACGTTGTATTTACCTTACGTACCAAACGTACGTTGTAAAAAACATACCTCTGGTGTGTTTTTTCACAAAATATATCCTGGTTTGGTATTTTTTTATCCACAAATTACGTACGTAAGTGTTGTTGTGGATACAACGTGCCAAGTACGTGCTTATTTAGTTCAGGTACGTTTTTACGTAACGTACGTATAGTACGCGTACGTACTTTTCTTGGGGGTTGATTTATTATTTGTGAAATAAATTACAACACTTTTAATTAGTTGTATCATAAAAAACCGTTATTACATTATATTTAATTTGTGTTGATGAAACACGTTTATGAAAATAAAACAGAAACATTTCAACATATTCCGTTGAACAATTGCATCATTTATGAAAATGTTCCAACATACGTTTTATTTCCCCCCTTTGCCAATATCGCCAGAATAATAAATAAAATGATTTAAACAAATATTAGTTTAAATAAAGCAATATGTTATCCATCTTTTTTACGCATTTCTTCACTTTTGTCTCGGAAGTCGTCTTCAATTATAACTTCTTGGGATCTTGTCAAAGATTTATGAATAAAGGAATTGGAAAAATGTTATTCGTATATGTAAGTAGATAATTTGCTTTTATATGAATACATTTTTGGATTTTAAATGATATACATATTAAATAATTTCACTTTATTTTATTAAGTAAAACAAAACAATTTGTTTGAATAGTTGATTGAATTCTTATTCCAAACACCTTCAGTAGGTTGTGGAATAAAACATAAAACATAATTGTATTGTTTTCAAAAATTATATAAAAATAGTTATTTTCAGCAAACTTACAATTACTATAATTATTTATTTGAATCATACTTGTTTTCCATTGTTCTTATTTAACATTAAATAACAATTTTTAAATATAGTATAGCATGTTAATGTTTACTATGGTCATTTTGCACTTAATTTCCAAAAATTGCATATGTCTTAACACATTATTTATACACCGTTCACATTTTAATGTTTGTATATATCCAACAACTTTTAAAATTGAATAATGTATGTTTACCTTGATATTTATTTAATAAGTCAAACACTGTGTTGCTTGATAGCTAGTTTTTTGTATGAATATGTATTATCATCTAATGCAAGTGATTGTTAGAGTTCACAGTAAATAAAAATAGGTTTAAATGACTTTTCAACTTTAAATTTAGTCATTGGCTCAGTTAAGCTGGAACCATTTTCAATAACTTTTTCATCTAAAGCTTTTCGTTTAGCTCACTACAACAACATATCAACCATCACCAGTCGGGAAATTCAAACTGTTATCAAGCTTTTACTTCCAGATATATTGTACAAGCATATCTAACTTAGCTATACAAAAATTATAATTTATGAAACAAGTTTCAGCGTAACAATTTATATTCGTTTATGTATAATGAATATAATATATCTCAATGGGACTAGAACTCTTAAAAACAGTTTGTGATAACATTCCTTCGACATAAATTAGGCAAACAAAACCGGAAAAAATGACTATATGAAATACACTTGCGAATTATATTTATAGAATAACTGAATGAAGAGATCAAATGACAAAAATCAAACTTACGTCACCAAAAGAAGTATGAAACTAACTGTTGATAATCACTTAACACTTTATTAGAGACAAGCATTCATGATAGAACAATGGACAAGATACATGAAAAAGGGAAGAGAAGATGAATAATTAATCCAATATACTAAAGTTGGTATACGAAGATATAGGTAGTGCCTGAAATGGTGATAATAACCGAAGCATGACATTATTAGGCACACCAAGAACTTGCAAAATAACAGCATTCATAAACTGTTTTTATTATTTCTGCCAAAAAAATAAAATTTAATAATAATAATAATGCATAAAATTTATAAACACAACTTTTCAGTTGTAGTTAACAGCTTTCCTTTAATATGAGGTAAGCTATAATATATGAGATTTTAAAAGAATACAGTCAAGATAAAATTTTCAATGAAATATCCTTAAAACGGACTCGAACTGGTGCCAATCAGTTTTTTATACGGCATTAATCTTCAGGCGGTGTTTGTATCCATTCAACTACCATCTCTGCACACATAGGCTAAAGCACACTCACATATATTTATACAAAGATGCTCACACCCACACACAAAACACAAAAATCAAATAATTTTGTTATAAGAACAAAAACATATCGTACCAACAGGTATAATTAATAAAAACTAATAACTAATAATGTTTAAATCTACATGACCTGCAATATGTTTTCTATTTTTATTTAAAAACGATTAATAAACGACCAAAGGTTTTTTAAATGTTGCAAACAGTTTTACTGAATTATGCCATACATTTTTACTGGTTTCTCTGCAGTGCGAAATGTGTTAGATGTGAGCAAACACAAAGGTATAAATTCGATTATCTTTTGAGGAAATGTTGTTTTATTGCCAAATGATCCTTAATAATAGGAAGTAAATTTGTTTTATTCTTATCCCTTTATGTGAAAACAAGAAATACTCGGATTCAAAACCAATTTCATTAACGTTTTACATGTGATCACAAGATATCATTTACTCCCTTTAATATCTTATCTTCTCTCCACTTTTCCCGCTTAATTCCAAATTTAGCTTTTATTCAATTTAACGAACAATTTGAAATTGCATTTCTCTCTTTATTGTATTGCTTTCTTTCAAATTGATCGAAGTACTTACTATTACGTAATTCATAATCAACACTTTAATGAAATAGTTTCATTTTTCTCTGAAGTTTTACATATTAAAATCGTTTTATTATTTTATTACTATTTTAACGTTGCATTAAGTACTGTATTGTTTAGATTTAATCTCCTAAGGCTTTGAATATCACGATTACTTTCTTACAATACACTGAGCTAAATTGAGAGATCCAAGCCATTGTAATTTGTTCTTTCCTAGCATTAACTAACTTAAATACAATGCTAGAATTCTGCTCTCATGTAGATTACAGACCCAACTCTAAACATTTGAGAGCAATAGACGCCTTACAGGCTTAGGTGCAATCACATATCCTCTACAACTGTACCCAAAGCCCATAAAACCTAAACTAAAGTATTAACCCCAATTAGAAGTATACTGATACGAAAACCTCGTATATTAGTTCTAGTTTGCTTTTTTAGAATAAGAAGTATAAATTGTGTACAGTGATAGGCACATCAATCTGGGTTTCTTAATGGATTTATCTTTAATTCCAACATATTTGAGTTTGTATTTATTTAGCTGACCGGACCTTCGTTGTACTACAATTATCTTAAACCTCACACATGCATTACAAGTTACTATTCCTCATCTTCCGCATCATCATCCCCTTCCCATCTTCATCCTCATCCTTATAACTCATCATCATCCTCAGCGTCGTCATCCTCATCTTCCTCATCCCCTTTAATCTCGCTATCCTCATCCTCATCATTATCACCCTCACCCTCATGCTCATCATCTTCATCATGTTCTATTCCTTTCATCCACATCGGCATCCTCAATTTTGAGGTCGTCGTCACCATTATCATACTTATCGTTTTCATCCTTACCATTATTCATTCATGATTCAGTATACTGGTCTCGAACAAACCAATATACGAACATTTGATTGTTTTCTGAGGAAATACGTTTTCAAGAAATAATTAAGCATATACAGTATATACTTGCCATACAAACATAACATAGTAACTACTGAGTTTGAATTTCAAAATATAGTACATAATATAGTACATATAGTACATAATATAGTACATAATTATGCGGTTGACTGTACATTATGTATTAATTTGTATACAGTTTGGGCCCAAAATCGTATGAAATTGTATCAATTTGTTTAGAACTCGCATATGAGTCAATACGTCAATGCTTGTAGGTTGAACAATTTGTTTGCACAACATGAGATCAATGTTGTTTCAAATTAACGCAAACTAGATTGTTGTTGTTTCAAATTAACGTAAACTAGATCGATGTTGTAACGAATTAACGTAAGCTAGATCGATGTTATTTCAAATTAACGTAAACTAGATCAATGTTGTTTCAAATTAACGTAAGCTAGATCGATGTTATTTCAAATTAACGTAAACTAAGTCAATAATGTTTCAAACTAACGTAAACTAGATTGATGTTGTTTCAAATTAACTTAAACAAAATCGATGTTATTTCAAATTAAGGTAAACTAGATCGATGATGTTTCATATTAATGTAAACTAGATGGACGATGTTTCAAATTAACTTAAACTAGATCGATGTTATTTACAATTAACGTAAACTAAATCAATGTTGTTTCAAATTAACGTAAACTAGATTGATGCTGTTTCAAATTAACGTAAACTAGATCAATGTTGTTTCAAATTAATGTAAATTAGATTGATGTTGTTTCAAATTTAAGTAAACTAGATCGATTATGTTTCAAATTAATGTAAACTAGATCGATGTTATTTCAAATTAACGTAAACTAGATCGATGTTGTTTCAAATTAACGTAACCTAGATCGATGGTGTTTCAAATTAACGTAAACTAGATCGATGTTGTTTCAAATTAACGTAAACTAGATCGATGATGTTTTAAATCAACGTAAACTAGATCGATGTTGTTTCACATTAACGTAAACTAGATCGATGTTATTTCAAATTAACGTAAATTGGATCGATATTGTTTCAAATTAACGTAAGCTAGATCGATCTTGTTTTAAATTAACGTAAACTACATCGATGCTGTTTCAAATTAACGTAAATTAGATTGATATTGTTTCAAATTAACGTAAATTAGGTCGATTTTGTTTCAAATTAACGTAAACTAGATCGATGTTGTTTCAAATTAAATGTAAATTAGATCAATGTTGTTTCAAATTAACGTAAACTAGATCGACGTTGTTTTAAATTAGCGTAAACTAGATCGATGTTGTTCAAATTAATGTAAACTAGATCGGTTTTGTTTCAAATAATCGTAAACTAGATCGATGATGTTTTAAATTAACGTAAACTAGATTGATGTTATTTCAAATTAACGTAAACTAGATCGATGATGTTTCAAACTAACGTAAACTAGATCGATGTTGTTTCAAATTAACGTAAACTAGATCGATGATGTTTTAAATTAACGTAAATTAGATCGATGTTGTTTCAAATTAACATAAAATAGATCGATTATGTTCTAAATCAACGTAAACTAGATCGATGATGTTTTAAATTAACGTAAACTAGATCGATGTTATTTCAAATTAACGTAAACTAGATCGACGTTGTTTCAAATTAACGTAAACTAGATCGATCTTTTTTCAAATTAACGTAAACTAGATCAATGTTGTTTTAAATTAACGTAAACTAGATCGATCTTTTTTCAAATTAACGTAAACTAGATAAATGTTGTTTTAAATTAACGTAAACTAGATCGATGCGGTTTCAAATTAACGTAAGTTAGATTGATGTTGGGTCCAAATTAACGTAAGCTAGATCGGGATGAAGGAAAGAAACAAAAGAGGTGCGCATGTATCGTGACCTATGTCCTATTATTGCAACAAATTATTCATAGGCTTGAATCTTTGAACTTGAATGTTCTTAATTGGAAAACATATTTTAAGGTTTTGTTGTGTACGTACATGAGTTTCTAGATTTATTTGATTAAGTACATAATACAACTTTTGAATACACGTCATAATATTATGTTATATTATTATTAATATTAATTATTATTATTTTATTATATTATTATTATTATATTATTATTAATATATTATTATTAATATAATATTATATAATATTATATTAATGTTGTTTTTTAATTATACAAACATTTTGGTGAAGGTCAACTTTGTCTTTATTTCATATTGAGTAATAAATATAAGAAAAGTTTGTTCAAATTATCCATATAAATTATTTACCTAAAAGATTATGTTGTTTGTTCACCATAATATTATATACGTGACACACAATAATCGTTTTAATTAGGCTAACAAAATAATTAATACTATAAAACAGTTTAATATTAATTACTTTATTCTAAAGAAAATCCAACAACCTTAAATAGTTGTCACCTTTAAGTTTAAAATGTATTTAATAAACAAAACTTAAATTCTTATTACATGAGTTAAGACAAAGTTAAGTATTACTATATAATATCGACTTATACTTTTTTCATGCCGTACTTAACAAACTTCGGCTAATCTCTTATTTTAATAACGTGTCTTCGTAATTTTGGCCAAATTTTCCAGTTAATAACAATACAGATTAACTCTTGGAGAAGGATTACAGGGCGGCCGAGGACACATTATTTGTTTTATACCAAAACTTTTGGAATTACATTTGGAAAGTTGGAAAAAATCTTTTGATTTACTTTAGCTCAAGCAAAGAACAAATAAATGTGTAGTTCATTTTAAGACTTATTCACAACTTCGTTGATAAAATTTCGTAAATTGTATTTATTTCTTTAGAAATGTGAATACGTTTTACATTTGTTATTTAGCACAAATAATCAAATCTATTTCGATTATATTATTAATTTTTGGGGCTTTTAAGTTTAAGGGTCTAATCAAACTTAATCAATTTCTGCCTCGCTTCACATAACAACATTAGTACTACTTCCCGCATCAAGTGATGTGTATGCTTAGGATATGTAGCCGACATATGGCACTTCCATCCAGCCAGAGTAAACTTCAAATATGAGATTTTAAGACTATACATTCACGTTCAAATTTCCAGTGAACAGCTTAGATGGACTCGAATTGTGCGACAACCGTTTCATCCCTTCAGCTATCATTGTATCATATACACAATGTATGGTAAATAGTTTGCGACGCTAACCTTACCATACTGATTGCATTTTTGGGTAAAACCTATTTCCATTATTGACCACAGTACATTTTATATATGTTTTTTTTAGTTTATCTAAACAGTCAGCGCATGAAAACATAAAGTTCGCTTCCGAAATAAAAAGCACTAATACCCTACCCTTCCTTGACATTCAAGTAACTAGACAAAACAATTGTTTTTTAACGAGCATTTATTGAAAAACCGGCCATCACAGGTTTGGGCTTAAATTTTTCATCATACAAAGTTAATAATGTGAAATGCTTATTATATGAGCATAAAGCTATTCACCTTTCATCATGCTATCTTAACATTAACAAGGTATTCAATTTTGTAAATCAATATTTCATCAACAATTTGTACAAGGAGAGTGTCATTGATAAACAAATTAAAATTTTTCGGAATAACATGTATACGTGAAACCCAAAACTATAGATGTGCCAAAAGAAAGGTTTTACATAAAGTTTCGTTATTATGGAAGCTCTTAATTTAAATTTATCAACAACATGAAACATCTGTTAAGTCATTATTAGCCTCAGCTAAACCCAATTTTTGTTTCTACCAATAAAATGACCATCAGTAGATATTTTCCATATAAGGATTTGGCTGATTCAAAAGTGAGCTCTTCGCTTGCTAATGAATACAAATGATGCAGCTGCAATGCTGCATATGTAGGCCACTGTGCGTTAGCTAGACCCGAATATGCGAGCACCTCGGCGTGCCCTACCCGTTGTTCAAGCGTATTCCTAAAAAATATCGATATACAATATTGTAATGTTCATTGTTATTGAATTAGTAAATTATTGGAGGAAAAGGTATAGATTCATAAATTGTTAATGATTAAATATACATTTTTTAAATGTATTGTTCCTTAAACATTTAATTATTCAATTTATAAAATTAATTTTATTGAAATTATTTATTTTAATTTTAAAAGTTCAATGCATATTAGTTTGTTAATTATCCTCCGCCTGGTTAAGCATTTCTCCCTTCATTTAGCCTATAACGGCTCAATTATCTAAATAAAGGACAGGAGATGAAGAAGAAAATCGTTTCAAAATAGTGGTAAAGTGGCTTCAAGTTTATATAAATATTTGAAGACAAAATTTGGCGGGCCGATCCATATACATTATATAGATCAGTGGTTCTACCGAACCAGTATGCCATTAACTAACCCATCATTTAGTACCATTCGAGATCATTGCAATAAGAATAACCATCCAATAAATGTTAACGATTTTAAAATCATATCATCAGTAAAAAGAATCAACTTATATATAGAAGAATGTTTATTAATTAATTCTAATTCTAGTTTGGTTACTTACAATTTATAAATTCCAAATAACTATCCAAAGTTTTCCTTACCTATAGTAATCTTTTCCCCTGCTATTTAATAAAAATTACCCTCTTTTTTATTTGTGTATTGTATTGTTCATTTTTCTTCTCTTTCCAGAGTATA
>JARUHE010339606.1:0-10523 GCA_031471125.1 Archaeomysis grebnitzkii | reverse complement strand
TTAGGTATCATACTTGTCATATCATACTTAGGTATCATATTTAGGTGTCATACTTGTGACTTATGGTAACATGCTTGTGATATCATATTTATAAATACTTATGCTATCATACTTGTGATATCATATTTATAAAGACTTATGGTATAATACTTGTGCTATTATACCTAGGTATCATAATTGTGATTATATCATATTTATGGTATCATACTTGTGATATCATACTTATGGTATCATGCTTCAAGTATCATATTTATGTTATCATGCTTAGGTATCATACTTGTGATTATATAATAATTATGGTGTTATACTTGTGATATCATACTTATGGTATCATGTTAGTGATATCATACCTATTGCATCATGCTTGTGATATCATATTTATAAATATTTATGCTATCATACTTGTGATATCATACTTATGGTATCATACTTGTGATATCATACTTATGGTATCATACTTGTGATATCATACTTATGATATCATACTTGTGATATCATATTTATAAACACTTATGGTATCATACTTGTGGTATTATACTTGTGATATCATACTTAGGTATCATACTTGTGATTATATCCTATGTATGGTATCATACTTGTTATTATATCCTATGTATGGTATCATACTTGTGATATCATACTTACGTATCATACTTGTGATTATATTATACTTTTGGTATCATAGTTGTGTTATCATACTTATGGTATCATGCTTAGGTATCATACTTGTGATATCATACTTATGGTATCATGCTTGTGATATCATACTTATTGTATCATGCTTGTGATATCATATTTATAAATACTTATGCTATCATACTTGTGATATCATACTTATGGTATCACACTTATGGTGTCATACTTGTTATATCATAGTTATTATACTTATTATATTATACTTGTGATATCATATTTATGGTATCATAGTTGTGATATCTTATTTAAACATACATATTATATTATAATTGTGATATCATATATAGTATAACAGCTATAGTATCATACTTATGATAGCAGAGTTATGGTATCATATTTATCGTATTATATTTATGATAAAGATATAAACAAAGCTCCTTCATAGTTTGGTATGTGCGTGTGTATGTTTGTATAACAAAATATAGGCATATGAAGCCATGTCCAGCCACTACACAAGCTTTAATAGATAAGTATAGGCTTAATATCAAACCACTGCACTTTAACCTTCAGCTTTATTATATCAAATGACTGTATTTTAGTTTAATATGCAGAGTGATTTTGCATTGATTTTGCTTATGTAGGCTTAAAATAATGCCGTAAGTCATTGAAATTGTGTTAAAAGTAATAAAACAAATTTAACTAAAATTAATAACGGTGATAATAAAAACTTAAACAATAATATGAAATAAAACGTCAGAGCCAATAATAGTAATAATAATAATAACAACAATAAAAAGCCAAACAATCATAAATGAATTAAATAATATTTCTAAAAACAAAAAGATAACGTAAATTGAAAAATACATTTTCTTTTCTCTCTTTAGCCTGTAAAAAACACTTTTCAATAAATCCTAAAAAAAACATATTTTTTTACAATTGAAAATAAATCCATTTTTATTCAATATAAAATACTTTAAAATATATTACTGCTGAATTTTCCAAATTTTCTGTCTAACTAAATAAAAAAATATTAATGTTAATAAATATTGAAAATATCCAAACTATTACGTGTGAATTGTTCTTTAAAATTGCATATGGATTGTTACTAGCACAAGTGAGGTAATTTATATGTTATTCGAATGTGAGTTGCCTCACTTGTTCTATTGCCGATGCATATGATCGATACTTGTCAAATATAAAATTTATAAAATAATACAAAAAAATAAAAGTTTGCGAAAGTCATTTTCTAACCTCAGAATCCGAGTCCACCTCTATTTTGTCTCAACAATCATTAGTAATTTATAGAAGCTGGAATTTTTTCAATAGTTTATATATAATAATAGTAATAATAAGAATAATAGTAGTAATAACAATAATATTGATTATAATGATAATAGTTATAATAATAACAATAGTAATAATAATAACATTAGTAATAATAATAATGTTAATAATACTAATAATAGTAATAATAAGAATAATAGTAGTAATAATAATAATAGTCATAATAATAATAGTATTAATAATAATGATAACAATAACAACAATCAAACTAATAACGAAAATGATAATAATAATAATAATAATGATAATAACAACAATAATAATGATAATAACAACAAAAATAACAATAATGATAACAGCAACAAAATAATAACGATAATAACAATATTAATAATAATAAAGTAGTAATGATAATAATAATAACAACAATAGTGTTCAGAGTTTATAGTTTATTTAATCTTATATAATGCAAGAAGCCTAAAATAGCTTTTAGTTGGCTACCTAATACTATTTTCTTTACATACACAACATTCATAATAATAAATACCAAACATGAAATAATAATCATAATAATGACAATAACAAAAATATTAAAAATGAAACAATAATAATAATAATAAGAAAAACAGCTACAATAATAAATATATGAAAACTTTAGAGATTTCAATTTGGATTTCCAATAAATTCTACAAAACACAAATTACAAAGAACAATAAAATGACCATTTGCAAAAGCACCAAAATTTATAGGCCTATAAAATAAATATTGTGAGTATGGAAGAACAACAGTGAAAGGTTCAAATCAAAGGAAAATGTAACTTCGTTAATTAATTTGCACTTAGGTCCTCACAATTCGTTCGTCTTCCACCAAAAACAAGGTTACATAATGGCGATTCCATTATACTTTGAACATTAACTTTGTTTGTGATAACATTTTTAATTTTTTTCCTTTGTATAACATTATTATGTTTCTTGGAATTCTCAAACGTAACTTAACCTAACCTTACTCGACTTAACCTAACTTGACCTAACCTAACCTAACTTAACCTAATTTTGAATTATGGGTGGGGGGGGGGGGGTAGTTAATTTCATACATCAGCTGTATTACTTCCACAATAACGCAAATGTTTTTGACAATAAAAGCATTAATATGTATCGTATATACCAAAAGGTATTTCCTACAATGATTTAGCAGTTTTCTTTGTACGTGTATTCAATCTAGAAAATCACAATACATCAAAACACAAAAACAGAAGAAAAATCGAAAAAAATGCTTTGAAAACAAGTACGAGCGAATGCTACTCATTAAAAACTGTGTTTGTATGTTAAAGAAGTTTCTAAAGTGTTAAATTTTGTATAACTCTTTTCTTTCATTTGTTTATAATAAAAATATAGTTAAGCCTTCAAAAAAAATTTTGGTTAATCATGAATTTGACGATAAATTGGCCAAGTATAAAAACTCCTAAATGTCTATTATTTAAAAAAGTAGAAATTTTAGGCAAAAAAGTCCGCCAGACATTCTACCTTACAATCTCCTGTTCTTTCATTTGTTTTGGATAAACTTTTCTCTAAACCTTTGAATAAAAATTTTGGTTAACCATGAATTTGAAATTGTTTATAAAATGTATGTTTTAATAAGTAAATACTGATTTAAGAAAAAAAATCTTCAGTGATACCAGTGTAGAACGTTATGTTCTTCATTTTCATTTAAATACAATTTTCTGTATAAACAATATATTTCATTATTTTGAAAAAAATTCAAAATTTTGCTAGAATCCACAAATGATCCACCCTCCCAAAAACAACAACAACAATCAAAGGTCGTGTATAGAAGCTGGTTTTTCAAACACAGCTCAATAACTCTTGGGTGAAACAAATCCATATTTCGTTTACTTTTTGACAGCTTACCAATTTGTAAATTTTATTTTAGCTTTTTGTTATTTTTTGTTAATATAAACATTATTATTGTAACATAAACATAAACAATTTCAATAATAGTGGAGCTAGTAATAATAAGAAAATGTGTAAGCAATAATAAATAATAACACCAATATTTTTGAGCAATAATAATAATAGGAAACAATACTAAACAATAATAATAATAAAACTAATAACAATAAATAATAATAAAGATAATCAAATAACAATAATAATAGCAATAATATTAATCATAAATAAATAAATAAAATATAAAGAACAATAAACAACAAGAAGTAATAGGGGTAATAAATAAAAGTAATAAAACATAATAATAATAATAATAACACATAATAATAATAATAAAATTATTCTATCTCCTTGGTATAGATCACTCGAGGCTTAGATGGTTAATATTATAAAGAGTGAATTGAGATGTGTTAAAAAATAATAATTAAAAACAATAACAATCATAATAATTATAAATATAATAATAATAATAATAATAACAATAATAAAAAAACATAACAATAATAATAACAAATAATACTAATACTAAAAGGATTGTATCTTTTTGTTATAAATCACTTGTGGCTTAAATGGTTAATATTATAAAGAGTGAATTGAGATGTGTTAAAAAACGAAATTTATCGCAAAGGATTTCAAGTATAAATACATAAAATCCATTGAGGCTTAAATATACTTTTTAAATTGAAAGTATATTTTTTATTCTTTGTATACATTTTTCATTGCTTGTGTACTTTTCGTATACTTTTTCATTGTATGTATACTTTTTGTTCCTGTTTGTATACTTTCTTCATTAATGGGTTTGTATGTTTTTACTATTTTTTGTGTTTTTTCATTATTTGTATAGTTTTATCATGGTTTCTATACTTGTTTTCATTGTTTGTATACTTTATTCATTATTTGTATATAGAAACATATATATACATATTTGTATAGTTTATAATTTTTTGTATATTTGTTTTCTTTGTAAACATTTTTTAATATTTTTATATTTGTTTTCATTATTTGTATATTTTTTATTGTTTGTATGCTTTTTCATCGTTTGAAGAGTTTGTCATTGCTTGTATACTTTTTTCATTGGTTGTATACTTTATCAGTGTTTGTATATTTGTTCAGTGTTTGTATACTTTATTCATTCTTTGTATATTTCTTTCATTCTTTGTATACTTTTTCATTGTTTGTATATTTTTTACTTTTTGTATACTTTTTCAATTTTTGTATATTTTCATTGTTAGACAAATTTGTACAGCACTTGAGCATTAAATTTTGAAAAATCCATATATTTAAAAAAAATAAAAATTTTCATAATTAAACAAACATTATGTTAATAACAAATAAAATAAAATATATCAGTAACACAACATACTGAAAAATAAAATAACAAACAACAACAAAATACAATGAAATACAACAAAATAGTAAGTAAAATATATAATAAGACAACCCTAAAAATTTTATTATAAAAAAAATGATAGTAGAAAAGTGGAATGATGATAGTTTTATGATAATAAAAACTTTATTATGATAAGTATCAACATCAACAAAAATATAATAATAATAATAATAATAATCAAAACAATAATAATAATAATAATAATAATAATAATGATAAATATTTATATAAATAAATAAATGTTTTTTATCTTCAATGAATAAGTTGTATGCGTTAAAAAAAAGTTTATCGGACAATAATAACAAAACATTTAATAAAAAAATATCAAATTAATAAAAAAAACATTTCATAAAAATATATCAAAATAAAAATAAAATATTTCATAAAAATATATCAAATTAATGAGATTAAAACAAATAAAAAAGTTGTGAAACAAAATAAAAAGTTTTCCAAACAAGAAGAAAGTTTTTATCAAAAAAAGTAAATTAAATGAATCGCAAAAACTTATCTTGCATTGAATAATCTTGAAAAGATTTGTGAAAAGTAATCTGTAAAAAGATTTCTCAAATAAATATGTTGAAAGATTTCTAAGAACTAATCTGCAAAAGTTTTTTATTAATAAAGTTTGACAATGATCGACAATTCATTTGACGCCATTGCGTCAATCGGTCTTCTTAACATGGCATCCTCACGCGTAATAAGAGACGATGGTGAGGTAGATACGAAGGTGATCTGAAGGTTAACCAAATCTCATTCGTATAGGTTCAAGTCCGCTTCAAGCTATAAATTGGGAAGTACTCCTTTAAACCTCATATGCCAAAACTGCCAAGCCTACTCCGGCCTGAAGGAAGCTCCGTATCTCAGCCATATAGCCTTACAGTACACATCACTTGATGTGGGTGGTAATAATAATCACTGAAATGTTTTCATTATGTAGTATCGGCGTTACATAGAAACTACTGTGATTATTATTATTATTATTATTATGCAGATGAAAAGCAAAACCAGCGATTGTATGTATATTTTTATTTTATCAGGTAAAACACATCTGTTAAAAAGATTAACACATCGATAAGTAAACATATATACAAAACTATAATATAAGAACGTTAAAAACTAAAAAGTAAAATGATCAATTAAAAACTAAAATAAATTCAAAACCCAGTACAAAGATAAAAAACATAAAACATTGTATTGTGAAAGCAAAGAAAAATATTGATTATAAACTATTTGAGCATTAATAATTAATTGTTGTTGTTGTTATCCTTCAAGAAATAAGAGCCTTTTTCAACTAAAAAATTATACAATTATATGTTTCTTAGCAGAAATTATAAAACATTAAAACATAAATAAACAAGATATTTACATTTACATTGAGCACCATATGTTAACACTTTAACCGTTTCATTTAACACCGGTGGTACACAGGGATAATCTTTTATTCAATCTTATGTAACACCAGTGATACATATCAAGTTAATAAATTAATACAGGTACTTAATTGTCTGTATTAGTTCATTAAAACATAAACTAACTTGAATTGTATCACTGCTGTTACATATGATGGAATGAGACGATAGAATGATGTAACACTGGTGTTACAAGAAACAGTTAAGATGTTAAATAAATTCTCAGTTTAAGAAGACTCTTTTTCTTTGGGCAATAATACATTAACATAAATGTGGTTGTGATTCCACAAACAGAAATGTGACTTCACGTCAAATGCAGAATTTCCCCTTAGATAATTTGCTGTAAAATATATTATAATAATATTATAATATATTATAACAAATTCATAATACTATAACAATTATTATAACAATTTTATAATGTTATAATAATTTTATAATAATTTTATCATACTATAATAGTTTTATAATGTTATAATAATTTTATAATCCTATAACAATTTTATAATTTTATAATAATTTTATTATCCTATAATATTATAATAGTTTTATAATACTATAATAATTTTATAATGTTATAATAATTATTATAATAATTTTATAATCCTATAATAATTTTATAATCCTATAATATTATAATAATTTTATAATACTATAATAATTTTGTAATCCTATAATATTATAAAAATTTTATAATATTATAATAATTTTATAATAATATAATAATTATTATAATAATTTTATAGTGTTATAATAATTATTATAATAATTTTATAATACTATAATAACTTTATAATACTATAATAATGATTACAATAATTTCGTAATACTATAATAATGATTACAATAATTTTATAATGTTATAGTCCTTAGTCTTTATTTCTTCAACCGTACAATAAGTCTATAATAGCACAAATTGGCTAAATAAAGCATAAACTTACAATAATCACATATTAAATCATAACTATGACATTGGTAATATTATTTACATTCATAAAACTCATAATACAAAATCACAACATAATAAAATATTCAATGTCTTCACATTAGATATTAATAATTAATAATATTTTTATTTCGACGTTGCCGAAATACGTTGTTCCTGAAGCAAAATCGCTTTAAAAAACAGATTTGGCCTTAAGAGAAGAACCGCTTCTCAAAAGCTCCTTCTCATTGTTAATATTCATCGCTGACTTCATTTTCATTTTCACATTTTTGACGGTTTTCTTGTTTCTTGTTGGAAGAATCTTCCTTAATCAAAGCCGATCTTCCAATGTAGATATGCTGACTTCACTTCCCTGTCTTGCAGGGATGAAATCTCTTTTGAATAATAACTATTATAATAACTTTATAATACTATAATAATTTTATAATCCTGTAATATTATTATAATAGTTTTATAATACTATATTAATTCGATAACACTATATTAATTTTATAACACTATAATAATTTTATTATGCTATAATAATTATTATAATAATATTATAATACTATAATAATTGTTATATTAATTTCATAATAGAATAATAATTGTATAATGCTATAATAATTATTATACTAATTTTATAATACTAAAATA
Organism: Archaeomysis grebnitzkii; assembly: GCA_031471125.1. Taxonomy (NCBI): domain Eukaryota; kingdom Metazoa; phylum Arthropoda; class Malacostraca; order Mysida; family Mysidae; genus Archaeomysis; species Archaeomysis grebnitzkii. Next base: position 2,276 of record JARUHE010339606.1, on the reverse strand, counting down.
ATTTTATAATACTATAACAATTATTATAATAATTTTATAATATTATAATAATTTTTATATTAATTTTATAATACTATAATAATTATTATATTTATTGTATAAAACTGTAATAATTATTCTAATTCTATAATAATTATTTTAATTCTATAATATTTTTTCTATAATTCTATAACAACATAATACATTTTATAATGATCAATTCATTATTATAGTTGTTATAATATATCAATTGTACAACACTACAGCAATTGTTATAATTAATTTTGTAATAATGAGTACAACAAATTATAATAAGAATTATTATAATAAGTATTATAATAATTTATTAAAGTAATTGATATAACAATAAAAACATGAACGATTGCTTGGTTAAATGGAAGTTGAAATTCAGCACTGCAGTCATAGGCTACTCCGCATCAAAAGTTTTAGATTTGTGAGCTAGAGATTGCAGGTTTAAATTACTAGTCGGAATCAGTCTTTGCGCCAAGACAGAGATAACAGTTTATTTCCCAAGTAGATAACCCAGTAGATGCCCAAGTAGGTAACCAAGTAGATAACCAAGTATATAATCAAATAGATAAGCAAGTAGACAACAAATAGATAACAATTAGATAACCAAGTATATAACCAAGTAGATAACAAATATATAACAAATAAATAACAATTAGACAACCAAGTATATAACCAAGTTGATAGAAAATAGATAACCATGTAAACAACCAAGTAGATAACAAATAGGTAACAAATAAATAACAATTAGATAACCAAGTATATAACCAAGTAGATAACAATTAGGTAACCAAGTATATAACCAAGTATATAACAAATAAATAACAAATAAAAATAACCATGACGAGAGCAATCAAGTATGACTGGCCACAAAATCAATTCGTGTCAAAGTTGTTTCTTACTTTTATTCCAAGAACGTTAGACAAAAAAGTAACATGAATGTAAAAAAAACATGCCAAAGTTGATTTTTTAAGGAGTTGCAAAATGCAGTCTTGGATAATAATATATGGATCAACATTAGAACAAGCGAGGTAACCCACATTCAAATAACATTGAGCTTACCTCACTTGTGCTATTATTTACTACATATGGATCAATAATAGCACAAGTGAGGTAACCCACATTCAAATAACATAGAGCTTACCTCACTTGTACTATTTTCGATCCATAGACAAAAACCACCAAAATTCCCTGGAGTTTTCTTCAGAAATTAAATGTAAATAAATGTGGTCTTAGATACAAAAAATCATAATAAAAACACATTGCAATGCTTAAAGTTAAATAACTTTTATCCATTTGTCCAAAACTAAATAATTTTGTCTTATATTGTTTGGTATCAAATTTGAAACATTTTACTATTTAATAAATAAAAAAATGCTATTATTTTTTATATTTACCTCCAAACTATATATTATATTAATAAAACAGTTTTTGAAATCTACTTGTAATTGCTATTTTGGATGGGTTGACTCAGGATTTTAATTTAATTCATTTTATTGCCATAGTGTTCCATGTGCAATTTGATAACAAATAACATGTAATATGGTCAAATTAAGTAAACTATAACAATTTTTAACAATGATAAATCACTCTCTGGTGAACACTAGTTTACGACTTTGCGGGCATTAATGTGAAGGAAATTGGGATGGTACAGTTGGATAAGACTTTATTGTTCATTTGATTTGAAGAGCGAACCCTGGACGGCCGAAGGCAGCAGGTTAAAAATTTCCTTCACATTAATGCCCGCGTAAAATAACAATTTTTCTTGGAGAAATAGAAAGTGCAACGATCGCTGCTCTTTTCCAAGTTAGTTAGAAAATTGTAAATATATTTTTATAATATATCATATCATATACCATATCATATCATATCATATAACATATCAAATATTTTATTTAATACCGTATAATATTTCATGCCATGTCGTACTACATATCCTATCGTGTTGCATATAATATCATGTTTCACATCATATTATGTTTCATATCATTTCATATTTCATATCGTATCTTATCATATTTAATATAACTTAGCATACTTCATATACTTGAGATGTCAAACTTCAACACATCATTTACTATACAATATATCATGCATCACGTACTATACTATTCCATATAACATATACCATGCAATACATATCATATTGTATATGATAGGGCATCCAGCATGATATAATATGATATGATAATGTACAGTTTCACCAAGGTATTCTTGTCCGCTGAGTGATTCTAGTACTTTTAAAAGTTACCAAATGTATGAATTAT
>JARUHE010339595.1:0-10523 GCA_031471125.1 Archaeomysis grebnitzkii | reverse complement strand
CTTATGTATTTAACATGTTTGTCTTAACATGGTTTCAATAATTTGATGCGATTTTTGCAAGCGTAATTGGTACAAAAAATTAAATCAAGTTTTCAAGAAGTATTTTTACTAGGCTATGTATTTTAAAATATATCACAGGCAACAACATTCAATAAAAACGTTTTATAAAGCAAACGAAGCTTATTAATATCGAAAAAAAAATTAAAATTGCTAATTATCCTTATACTTGATTTTAAAAATTTATTAGGAAATATTATACCATCATTTTTATGCAGTACATCGCAAAATCAATTTTTCTTAGTTTTACTTTCCAGATTGAAACTCAAGTATGCCGCCTTGAATGTAACCTATTACTTTATTGTTAAAGATAAATTATTATCATAAAAATAATAAAAAATATATTTACCTTAGTTATATATATTGCTAAATAAATTATTTATAGTTCTTTGATAAGGTTTATATTTACTATATTACATAATAAATCTGCTCCTAATAGGATAATATATATAATCACATTTAAATTGCTTCGATAACTATATAATAGAATTTGAAATGCATATAAAGACACACTTTCTTGTATCCAATGAAGTAGCAATGGAGCTTAGTTTTTAGTGAATATTATTTATAGGAAAAAAGTAAAATTATTGTAGACCCAGTCGTCATAAAACATGCAGCAAAATTAGGACAAAACTGAACAAATAGTGAGATAGGACAGTGAAACAATAATTTAATAATAATTACAAAGCGCGTTAATTATATAATACGTAAACGCGCTTTACAACAACTAGTGATTCCAATTGAATCAAAAACAATAATAAATCCATTATTTTTTATTTAAAAAAAGATAAGACTTCAATGCACGCTTAAATGAAGCATATGAAGTAAGGGATGGTATTTCCTGAGGTATGGAATTCCAGAGAAATGGTCCTGCGTGAAACAGAGATCTTTTATCCATAATTTGTTTTTATTTTAGGTACTAATAGATTATTAGAAGAGCTGAATCTTAGGATTCTATTTGGTTGCCATGTATTAATTTTTTCAGTTAAGTACTCAGGAGACATGTTATATAGGCATTTGTAGACTATTGTGATAATTTTAAATTGAATAAATTTTCTATGAGTAACCAGTAAAGTTTATGAAGAATAGGAGTAATGTGTGAATATTTATGTGTACTGGCTATCAAACTTGCTGCACAGTCATGTACCTTCTGTAATTTATATAACAGTTTTTAGGGAGATTTACGTGTAAGCTATTGCAGTAATCTATCTAAATAGAAACGTGACCTAATGATTCTATTATTTGTAGAGTGACATAATTTTGAATTTGATCTAGCTTTATTAATTGGAAGTAAGATTCTGTGCATATATTGCTTATGTTTGCATTGTATGACATATTGTTGTCAAATTTGATTCCAAGATTGGTAATTGTGTTGGATAGAAAAAAAAATGGATTGTCAACTGTTATAAATAATTGATCTACGTTAACCTTCCATAATTATTGTATAGTTTCGAAAACTATGAACTCGGTTGTATTATCTTTTCTTTTTAATTGGTGCGCTAAGAAACATTGTCGGGTTTTAAATATACATTGATTTATATGAATGATGGATTGTTCAACTAAATCTGGGTTTGGATTTGAGGTAATATATAGTTGGGTATCATCAGCGTATGATAATATTTTGACATTATGCTGTGATAATATTTATGTTATGACACTCAGTGCTGGACTTAACTATAAGTTAAATAAGCTATAGCTTAGGGTAACACACCATCGGGTTATTGTTATTTTAACACTAAATCATCAAAAAGAAGGGCCTCAAATTCCATATAGCCTAGGGCCTCATAGGTAAAAGTCCAGCCCTGATGGCACTTCTACAGTATATATTAAATACGCTATTGGTCCAATACAACTACCTTAGTTGTAACTGGTTTGGATTGTGATTTGTTGATTATCACTTTTTGGGTCCTGTTTTGTAAATATGAAGTCATTAATGCCAAAAGTGATTACGAATATTGATTAACGTTTTATGGTCTACAGTGTCAAATGCAGCCTAGAGGTCAAGGAGAATAAAAAGGGCTAATTTTTTATTGTCTATTGAAGTCATAATATTGGAGTGTGTTTTGTTTAATAATGTTTCTGTACTAAAGTTCTGTTTATAGGCAGAGTTATTTGTGACATAATTTCCTGATGAACAAAAATGGAGAAGTAGTTGGTTAAAATTGTTTTCTCTAATGTCTTTACAATAAATGAAGTATTTGTGATGGGTCGACAACTATTATAACTTGTATGAATTTGATTGTTCTTCATTACTGGGGCAATAATGTCTTATGTCCATGGACTTGGAAATATTCCTGATTGTAAAGCAAGATTTATAATCTGGGTAATCGGATAAATAAGGACATCTACATATGTATTCCTTAATCAAAAATGTTGGCAAAGGACCCAATGCACAGGATTTGTTTGGAGATTTTGAAATTATAGATTTTATATTAAATTCGGTGTTATTTAAGTTGAACTTGAATAATCAACGACTTCGGTAATTTTTTCAGTTTTGTTAGTTGAGTCTATTTCATTGACAATCTTACAAATTTTTGTTTGAAAAAACTTGAAAATTATTGGCAATTGTGTCGTCATTTATTTCGTTTGGGAAGACTTGAGCACTATTGTTGGTAATAAGTTTATTAACTAAGTTATATATTTTTTATGATTATGAGAACAATCCAAGAAGGCATTTGAATAAAATTAAAATTGAATAGATTTGCATTTAAAAATGTATTTACACTTGATATTTTTATAAATTTGAAGGTTTTGCGGAGTTTAATTGTTTACATATTTACGCCCAAGTTTTCTTTTATTTTGCTTCAGATTATTTAATTGGAAGTTGTACCATGGATAATACTGCTTAGCAATAATTGTTTTAGTTATAATTGAGGCATGTAGATTTATTATATTTAGGAGTTTATTGTCATAATATTTTGTAATTTGATCAATAGAATTATTTAGATAATCAAATGAATTGAATTTGTTCTTCAGGTCGTCCAAAATATTTCTTTATTAATCTCATCCACAGAATGTACAAATACTCTACCAGCTTTGCGGGCATTACCTTTAATATAAAGACTTGAATCACACTGCAGTATAGGCCTTTACTATATTTAGTCACTCGGCGGCAGCTAATTGTTATTTATTCATTTTCTACACCATATTTCGTACGAACGTATTTCTTGGGAATTTTTTTATCTTGTCTAGTTCATTGAAATTTAATCCCTATGTATGTATATTGTAAAGATAAAATTTAGTAAATAAGATTTGTATATACAAATAGTGTTTATAAATAACATCAGTTGCTTCATACAAAACTTGATGTATATAAGGTTATTTATAGTTCATATACGAATTTATTAGGAAACATATTTTTGATTATGATAGCACTGTTGAAAAACAGTATATACGTACATAGATTCCTTAGTTCATTATGTCATTATTCTTATTCAATTTCATAATTACGTTTTCTAATCCTATAAGACGGTTATAAACATTATATAATTAGAAATCATAAACTTTTCTAAAACAATGAGATGTTTTGTTGTCATTTTTGTGAAATTGAAACACTGTACATCCCCTCTCTTTCCTTCGTCAGTAGTGTACTCCCGTGACCTTCAAATGTTCCTTCGCCCACGTGGTCGGGATATCGACCCAATGTACCTGCGTAGCTCCTCCCACAAGTACTTCGTCACTGGAGGCCACGCCCCCTTTTCACTAAGGGTGTAGTATTGCAATAGTATTGCGTGATATGCGACGCAAATTAAGCCTTAAAATAACAAAGATTGTTTTCACTAGTCAACACCTTGTACAATGTTGGTGCAATTAGGAAAATACAAAGAGTGTTGCTATCTGAGAAATCTTTCAAATTAAACCTGCACAATTGAAAGTGTGTCTTAGGAACTATTTAATTGTTACAAGCACAACAATTTTGTTTATGCTAGACTAAAACAGAGCATGAAAACTATTCTAATGTATTTATGCAAATGACATACAAAACAAAACGCTTACATAAAAAGCAAAATGATTACAAAGGCAAAACAACATGATGAAAAAACATTACAAGCAATATGAGCGACACAACACAAAAATAAGGAATTAACAAACAATATACACATTGAAATCAATATAAAATGGAAGATATAGTAAATAAAATAAAAATTATAGGTATAATGTAACAAACAAACTAAAAATTACAGACAAAATAATAAGCTACAAACTGAAAACTACATTGAATTTGAAAACAATGATTAAAAATAGAAAGCTACACAAAAAAACTTAAAGTAAAAATAGATAGCTATACAAGTATCTTGGTATGTAAAAATTATAAATAAAATACAAAGCTATAAAGTAACATAAAGTTATATAAATAATTATAAAACAACTACAAATATGATTCTCTTAACATTTGAAAATAGAAAACTTTTAAAATAGAAAGTGGTAGTCATGATGAAAAATACATACAAAATGTTATAAAACAATTAAAAGTATAATTAAATTAAATAATAGAAAGTAAATTAAACTTGATGTAATAATTCTTTCGAAGTACACCAAAAGATAGATCGGTTTGACACTGACCTTGTATTCGTATTCCCTGTGCCTTTCCCCTCTCTCTTTCTCTCTCTCTCTCACTCCCTCTCTCTCTTGCAGTTTCCTATCAATCGTACAACTTTATGCGAGGGGAAATGGGGTGAGAGAAGAAGGGGAGAACGTTCAGAGAGGACTCCACTTGAAGCCGCAATCCTTTTACCCTCTTATTTCAGGGTTAGATTTCCCCTTTCATCAATTGGCGTTTGTTTATTTTGTTAATAATTACATTTTGTATTAATAATTAATTGTGTTTTGTAATTTTCTGTTTTGCTAATAGTAATATTCATATTTATTATTGGTAGTAATATTTATTTTATTAATAATAGTAGTTCTTTTCATTGATGACCGTATTATAGTTTTATTAATGGTAGTATTCTGTTTTATAAATAATAGGTTTGTATTGATGGTAGTATAATTTTTTATTAATGACAGTAGTCTTATTTGTTAATTGTTGTATTATTGTTTATTATCTGTAGTATTATTTTTCATTAACAGTAGAACTCATTTGTATTAATGGTAGTATTATTTTTTATTAAGGGTAATGTTTAGTTTTATAATAGTAGTAGGCAGTCCTTTTTATCAATGGTGGTACTCTTTTTATTAATGACATATTTTTTAAAAAAATGTTGGTAGTCGTTTTTATTAATGGTAGTATTGTTTTTTTTATCAATAGTAGTAGTCATTTTTGTTATTTGTACTATTATTTTTCATTAATAGCAATAGTCATTTTTATTAATGATAGTAATATTTTTTTATAATGGTAATATTTTTTTCTATAATAGTAGTAGTAGTCATTTTCATTGATGATGGTACCTTTTTTTCATTTATGAAATTAACCTTGTTTTAACAAAGTTAGTACTCATTTTTATTAATGGCAGTATTTGTTTTTATTAATGATAGTAATTTTTTTTAATAACAATAGTAGACATATTTATTAATTGTTGTATTGTTTTTATTTATTATAGTACTCTTTTTGATGTACAGTACTACTCATTTTTAATAATTGTAGTGTTGCTTTTTCATTAGTGACAGTATACTTTTTATTAAAAGGATTAGTCCTTTTTATTAATTATAGCAGGTCTATACTTTTTTAATCAATGTTACTATTCTTTTTATTAATAGTTATAGTCATTTAAATTAATGATAATACTTTGTGTTAATGATAATATTATTTTTTTATTGATAACATAGTGTTCACTTATATATTTTTGTTAATTGTTAGTAATATAGTGCTCATTTTGATTATAGTATTCGTTTTTATTAATGGTAATATTATTTATTATATTAATAGTAATAGCGTTTTTATTAAAAGGAGTAGTCATTTTTCTTAATGTCGATACTCGTTTTTTATTAATGAATTTTTTTTTCATTAATAGTAGTAGCACTTTTTATTAATGGTAATTTTTTTTAATAATAGCAGTATTTTTTTAAGTACAGTAGTAGACATGTTTATCAAGGGCAGTTTTTTATTAATGGCAGCAGTATTTTTTTAAGAACAGAACATCACATTTGTTAATTGTAGTATTATTTTGTATTAATGAAAGTACACTTTCTTATTAACAGTCGTAGTCATTTCTATTAATGGTAAAGTTGATTTTCATCGATGGCAGTATAATTTTCTATTAAAATAGTAGTCATCTTTATTAATTATAGCAGACCAATTCCTTTTTCATTAATGGTAGTATTCTTCTTCATTAATAGTAATGGAAATTTACATTAATGATAGTATTTTTTGTTAATGGTAGTATTGTATTATTATTAACATAGTATTCATTTTTATTATTGGTAGTATTCATTTTTCAATGGTATTATTATTTTTTATTAAGAGTAGTAGCATTTTTAAAAATGATGTTACTATTACTAATTTTATTGAGGTTAGTACTCTTACTATCTTTTTAATAGTAGTAGTCATTTTTATTAATGCTAACACATTTTAATGTTGGTAACAAACTCGTTTTTGTCGAGCGTGCATAGCAAAGCTCTATAAATGCGTAGCAATTCCGATCTCGTCCTCGTTGTCCTCGTCGTCATCGGCGTTAAACAATGACTTGAATGCTTATATAGCATCTATACTATTATTATTTCTTTTCATATAGGCTTGATTGTTGGTTTTAATATAATAGGTATTTTTATTTGATTTTATAACTTTTTATCTTCATTTTTCATCAAATTAACTTTAAATTTTTTTTATCAAACTTTTAATTTTTACCTATTTTTTGGTTTGATTTATGCATCAATGGATTGGAAATGAAGTATATACAAGTAGTCTCTAAAGTGATTTTTTGATTAAATGATGTTTTCTCATTTTGCAACACCATTTTTGATTGACATTTCTGATTTGGACATAGAAAATATTTTTTGATAAAAGATATTTTCATATTTTGTTTTTATTTATGCATCAATGGATTGGAAATGAAGTAAACATTATAGTCTCTAAGGTTATTTTTTGATTAAATGATGTATTCTCACTTTGTAACACCGTTTTTGATTGAAATTTGTGGAGATATAATTTATTTTAAGTGACTGAATGAATGGTCGCGAGATATTTGAACCGTACGGTTCGTGAATTACTAGTTATTAATAGTTGTAGTGATGTAAGATAAACACGGGGTTTAATATCGTTTATTGAATGAATCAAAGACAAACAAAATATATTTATATAGGTACAACCATAGATTAAAGAGTATTTGTATAATGTACTGTATTGTATAACTTTTGTTTACTATCCAAGTTATACCACACTTCAAGTTTATTGAAGTAATCAATAAAGTTCAATGCACAATAAATAACATAAAATTAAAAACAGATTAAATAGATCAACTATAGATAAACAAAGTAGTCAGTATCCCTCAGTATTTTTGTTGATTTTTTGTCGATTGTTCATTCAGTAATTGGGAGATTGTTCTTTCGTTTCATGCTGTTTACATCATTGAGACTACCTGTCTCCCGCTTATTTCCTTCAACCATGAGTGGGTATTGGTATGCATACTTTTACTTCTTTTTTTACACATTCAATTTTTTTTATTTTCATTTACATATTGTTATTTATTATTATATGTTATATTATTATTTTGTAATGTCGTTCTTGTTTAGCTCTGCAATTGCTGCTAATGTAATCCTTTTGATCGCATGTGTATATTGTGTTTTCCCTCAACTATTAAAATTACTTTACGTTTAATCGTAATCGTTATTTCTTAAGTCGCTAAAAAAGTTCTTCGTTAGTATAGGTATTCATTTTTGTCTTCTATACAAACATAGTTTTCCACTCTTAGAATCTACTTTCCTAATCGTTCTTTATCACTGCTCGTTCTTTTAAGATCATCCTTTGTGAAGCCATCTAGCTCATTAAAAAATGTTCTCGTAGTATTAAGTCATATAGACTTTTGTAAGAGTTTTCAATTCCTATTGATGAGATCCAATTTTAAAGGTTTGCCTTTAATATTGCAAAGTACACTCTTTCGTAATGATCTTCAAGCTTCAGTAATCTAATTTTTCCTCAATATGTTTTCTCATTCAGACCGTAGAATTATACTACGATCTGTTTGAGCTCATCATAGTTTCAACTGCATTGACGTTCTATAGACACTTTTGTGCTCAGCATTTCTCTTTTGAACTCACGTTGTTTTCTCCTCGGGTTCCATTATTCTGATAACGATTCAAAGTAGGTGGTCCAGCTGTTGAGATTTTACCTTTCAACAAATGGTTGAAGTGGCTCATCCTATGGTATTCAACGTTTCTTCTGGTGGTTTATTCGGATTCTAGAACTTTTTCTTTTGTCTCTGAAGTTATTCTAATTCGGATTATATTTCCTCTTCAAAGTGGCAACATTCTTCCATGTGATTTCTTAATTGTCGCTGCGCCTGCAGCCTTCGCTTCATGATTCAATTTCTACCTTTGTTCAAACTTCCTTTGGGGAATTGTTCTTCGCTCAACTACTTTTTTATAGTATGGGCCCCTATATATGGTACACGAATCGTATACGATCCAATTTTCAATGTTGTAACAAAGTCTAATCTCGCTTTTAAAAAAATCATTATAAATACCACACAAAATAATGGGATATAAAATAAAAAAGATAAAAAACAAATATTCTTTATTTCTCAAAACAGAATGAAGCTTATCGTGGTTTAAAAAAATTATAAAACATAAACATAAGAAATTCAAAATATATAAACATTTTTTTTAATTCACGCGAGACAAAATCTGTTTTCAAAAAAGGATCAAAACTAACATTCAAAACATAAACTAAATAAAATGTCTCATTTTAATCATTTTCTTGTCCAGTAGATTAGTATTAAATGAATAAACTTTCTGTGTGTGTATGTTTGTCTGGGTTTGTGTGTGCATGCATGTGTGTGTTTGTGTGTGTGTGTTTGTGTTCGAGTGTGAGTGTGTGTGTGCGTGTGTGTCTGTGGGTGCGTGTATGTGTGTTTGTGTAGGTGTGTATGTAGGTGTGTGTGTAGGTGTGTGTGACAGTGTTGCCACTCCTTTAAAAAAATCCTTCAGAAAAAAGTGAAGAAGTGAAGGATGCATAATTTATATTGATATGAGGGATGTTTTATACTGCAGAAACCCAAAATAGTAGAACCATTCAAAGCTTCACTTTACCAATATAACTAAGCATTTCTTTAATTAGCCATAGATGACCGGCAATCTCGGCAGAAGTAAACAAGCATTATATTTTTTGGCTATAATTCGATAAATATTTTTTGTATGAAAAAATATTCCTGGTAATATTGGGTGGATGGTCATTATAAACAACTTTTGTATAACAAATTTTTCTGTTACTCCTCAGATAAAAAAACTTTAAATTTTCGCTCAAAATTTTTCAGAGTTGAAAAACTGTTTTTTGGCCATGACACTTTAAGGGTAGGTTTTTGAAAAAACCTACTCCAGACATTTTTGACATAATCAACAACATTTCTTCAATAATTATTTGTATAACTCTTCCAACAAAATACTTGAAGCTTTTGCTCAAAAATTTTTAGAGTTAAAAAATGAGATTGTTTTGGCATACCTCTGTTAATGTAAATTTTTTAAAAAAGAAATACTACTGATGGTGTTGGTCAGATGGCGATTATGAACAACTTTTTTCTGTAATGAAGAAACAAAGCAATGTTCAATAATATTGGATCTCCGGATGCCGATATGTTACATCCAATCTATTGGTACAAGTATCAAACTAATATATGAAAAAAACTTTTTAATGAAAATACTTTTGTTCTGGATATGCTCCTCTTATGTAGAGCGTTGTTAGACATGCTTGACAGAAATTGTATTTAAGCAAATTGAATAAACTTATTATCTCTCATGTATGTTAAATAATTATAGTGGTGAAACTAAAAATTAAAAAAAAACATTTAGTCTACTTTTGAGAAAAAAAGAGTTCACAAATCCCTAACAACTAACAACGATCAAGAGTAACTCATAAAGAGGTGCCGTACGTCTAACAAATACTCAACAAATGTTGTTTATAATTATATTTAAATCAATGTTTGTTAGATAAATAAAAGTGGGCAATGATATTAAAGAAAATAAAATCAATTTAACTTAAATAAAAAATTTTCGAAGTCCAAAAATCTCCTTCAACTTTTCCTCCACCCTTCACTTTTTAAGGACAAATACCAGAAGTGAAGGAGAATGGCAACACTGGTGCGTGTGTGTCTGTGTGTGTGTATGTGTGTGTGCGCGTGAGTGCGTGTGTGTGTATACGTGCGTGTATGTGTGTCTGTCTGCGTGCGTGTGTGTATGTGTGTGTGTGTGTGTGTGTGTGTGTATACGTGCGTGTGTATGTGTACGTACGTGTATGTGTGTTTATGTGCGTGCGTGTGTATACGTGCGTGTGTATGTGTACGTACGTGTGGGTGTGTTTATGTGCGTGCATGTGTGTA
>JARUHE010339584.1:0-10523 GCA_031471125.1 Archaeomysis grebnitzkii | reverse complement strand
GCAGTCGCAGCGGCTAAGTCGCCCGTGTAACTCTGGCCTAAATGAACAATTGAGCAATTCCATATACTGTTCTCGTAAAACTATGATTTATGTGTCTAATTATCTAATTACTAATTAATTAGATTTATAAATACAGTTGAATTATGATATTAAATAAAATAAACAACTCTTTGAAAGCTTAAGCTCTCAGTTACAGAAGCAGAACTGTGTTTTTGACTTAAACCACTAATGGTCATAAATAAAATTCGCTGCGTTGCAAGAATAATATATCACCACTCCACAACCGGAATTACAAAATTATGAACACTCCACAACTGATATTAAGAAATTATGACCACTCCACAATTGCAATTACGAGATTATGAGCACTACACAATTGGGATTACAAAATTATGAACACTCTACAACTGACATTAAGAACTTATGACCACTCCACAGCTGGAATTACAAGATTATAAACACACTACATTTGGAATTACAAAACTATGAACATTCCACAACTGAGATTATGAAATTATGAACATTCTACAACTGATATTAATAAGTTATGACCACTCCACAACTGGAATTATGAGATTATGAACACAACACAATGGGATTATGAAATAATGAACACTCCACAGCTGGGTTTACAAAATTATGAACACTCCACAATGGGATTATGAAATTATGAACACTCCACAATGAGATTATGAAATAATGAACACTCCACAGCTTGGACTACAAAATTATGAACACTCCACAATGGGATTATGAAATTATGAACACTCCACAATTAGATTATGAAATAATGAACACTCCACAGCTTGGACTATAAAATTATGAACACTCCACAATGGGATTATGAAATTATGAGCACTCCACAATGGGATTATGAAATTATGAACACTCCACAACTGGGACCGCAAAATTATGAACACTCTACAATGGGATTATGGAATTATGAACACTCCACAGCTGGGCCTACAAAATTATGAACATTCCACAATGAGATTATGAAATTATGAACACTCCACAACTGGGACTACAAAATTATGAACACTCCACAATGGGATTATGAAATTATGAACACTCCATAATGGGATTATGAAATTATGAACACTCCACAGCTGGGTCTACAAAATTATGAACACTCCACAATGAGATTATGAAATTATGCACGCTCCACAACTGGGTCTACACAATTATGAACACTCCACAATGAGATTATGAAATTATGAACACTCAACAGCTGGTCTACAAAATTATGAACACTCCACAATGGGATTATGAAATTATGAACACTCCACAATGAGATTATGAAATTATGAACCCTCCACAGCTGGAACTACCAAATTATGAACTCTCCATAATGGGATTATGAAATTATGAACACTCCACACTGGGACTACAAAATTATGAACACTCCACAACTGGGCCTATAAAATTATGAACTCTCCACAATGGGATTATGAAATTATGAATACTCCACAGCTGGGTCTACAAAATTATGAACACTCCATAACTGGGACTACAAAATTACGAATACTCCACAACTGGGATTACAAAATTACGAATACTCCACAACTGGGATTACAAAATTACGAATACTCCACAACTGTGATTACAAAATTACGAATACTCCACAACTGGAGTTCCGAACCACAATCTTGAAATCATTCTGACGTGAGCACCGAAAGGACTTTTGCTTACCACATCGGGCCTGAAAAGTTCCAGATAATAACGGGGGATCAAAATAAATTTGACAGCAAATAAATATACAAAATATTAACTTCAAAACTTCACTTTTTGATTTTTCATAAATAACTTATATCAATAATGAACATTTTATGAAGAATATTATAGTTGTTCATGTCATTTTTTTGCTCTAACTTGTTATTATTTAAGTTTTTCTTGTTTAAACCTTGTTTGTAACAAAATATTGGGGTTGAATAATCTTAAACCTTCTAGTTTGACTAAACATAAAAACGTATTCCATTCGAGAAAACAATTTGGAATGTCTGAAATAAATTAATAGTAAGCAGTATTTCATTAGATTTAAGAAACAGTAGAAAATTATAGAACACCAAAATGAAACGCTTTTCTCCATTTTTTTATATATTAAATGTTTTTTATTTTTTTCCAAAATATATCTTTTAACATTTTGTTTTTTTCTAATTCATTTGCTATAACAGAATTAAATTTCTAAGAGCAGCTCGTAAATAGTAAATAGTAAATAGTGCAATTTACGTGTATCTCATAATAACAAGGAACAAATCTAGTCAAAATAAGTTACAAAAAAAGATTATCTATCTACAGTTATTTAAGATAAATACAAATCTGTTTCACTCTAACTGCCTTTTTGAGAAGAATACATTATGGACAACATTTTGTCATCAGCTTCGTTGTAATAGATTGAACAGGCATCGTATTATTATCCTTTATATAATAATAATAATAATAATATTATTATTATTATTATTATTATTATTATTATTTATATCCTTTAAGACAAACATAACAAATCAAAAATTACAAATCCAAAATGGCGAAACAGTAGAAAAACATGTTGTAAAATGAAGAAAACCAAAGCATGTTTGAGTAGCAATACCATTAAGTAAACAGACACAGCAGATAAAAAAGAACACCTCAGAGATATTAGTTTGAAAGAAAAGTATAATTGTAAAGAGAAACATAACTATGGAGAAAGAATGTTGAAAAGTTATCTTGAAGTTTTAAACGTTCATCACATATTGATCAAGGTTTTATTTTCAGTTATTCTATGTGTAATACAAACTATTTTCAAAAAAGTTTTGAAATTTTACAAATGCTTACACAATATTTTGAAATAAATTTGTATATGTCTACTTACCAACAAACAAACTGTCAATTTAAAACAAATGTGTATGTAAATACTATTAAAATAAAATAACATTTAGCTTCAATTTTCCACTTAACATTATCGGAAACGCTGAACTATAATGTATTGACTACTTCATATCTCATAGGCGCTTCGTATCTCAGAGCACTCACAAATTTTCTATGAGTTGAATCCTAGAAAATGAGTGTCGTTTATGGATAATCATAACAGTTTTATTTTGTGCGTTGTGAAGTATTAATTTGGTTACAATTGTAACAATTGTAAATACCATATATGAATCAAATGCAAAAAGAAAGTTCAGGTAAAACAACTGATATAACTTTCATAGATGTAAATATTTTTTGCAAGTATTTATTAACACAAAATTAAAATATTAGAACTATAATAAAAATTAATTGTAGTATTTCCACAAAATCTATCACTTGAATCCTTTAAAAAAGATTAACACTTTTTCATATTTTATATACTTCATAACTTAGGTTTCCATTACTCCGGATCACCATAGCTAGAATTTCCGCTGTTTTAAACTTGTTAACGGGATACCAAACTATCTTAACTCAAATATCAATTACATTACAGCGTTAACAATCTTATTCTGTCACATTTGTGTTTTATTTCTAAGTAAAAAGTGAAAAATAGAAAACTTTTTCACTTTTGTTTTCATAGCCTAGCTTTTTGGAAAACAGATTATTCAAGAGACAAAGGAACAATGAAATGGACTATTTTGTCGTCATGTTCACTGTTCAACATTTGTTTGTTAAGAAAGGGGTCTTTAACCGTTTCTTGTAACAATGGTGTTACAAGAAACGGTTAAAGTTTAAAATGAGAACAACCAAAACAAAACAAAACTAAAATGATAAAAATCCTTTTTAAATTCTATACATTTTTTAAATTTTGTATATGTTTTTTAATTATTTATGTATATTTTAAAGCATATGCATTTTTTAAATTTACATATATATTTTTTGAATCATTCATATATTATCTAAATTATATATATTTTTTACAATTATATACATCTCTTATAAATGAGATATACTGTACATATTTTTTGAATTAAATACACATATTTTTAAAGTTAAAAGTATATTTCTTAAGTTATATATATATATATATATATATATATATGTATATTTTTATAATTATGTATATATAAATTTCAAAATTGTATATATACTTTTTAAGATATATATATCTCATTCCACACATGCTTTTAAAATGATTTGTGTATTTTTAAATTATATATACATATCTCTTTTAATTAGGTATGTGTTTTTAAAGTTATGTATATCTTTTTCCAATTATGTACAAATATGTTTTAAACAATATGTGTTTTTAAATTATTTATATAGTTTTAAAGTTACATATTTTTTTTAAATATTTACAATGATGAAGTTGAAACCAAATAGAAAAGTGAAGAAAACAAACTTTAAAAAATTATTCATGAACATTAATTCATAAAATTACACAAACTCATAATAAAGCATCGTAAGAAGAAATATAAAACAAAAAGACATAATCAGGCCGAGGATTTTGTTTATCAGCTGATTGCAAGTTACGAGCTAGCTCTGGTTGTTAATTTGAGACGAGAGTCTTAGGTTAATGTTCAACCATTTAAATTACCTTTTTCAAAAAGTGAAATAAAGTTTTCAAAATTTTTGCAAATATAAAAGCTCACAAAAAATATGCAATGCCACGATTTTGATTAAATATGCAAAAAGGAGAAACGTGTTTCAAAATTTGATCCCACAATGCATATTCATAAATGGAAATCAAAACAAATGAAAACACTTCTTTATAGTTTGTTTCCAAAGACAATTTGTAAAAATATTTTACATAAAAGATATTACTCTGTTTTTAGTTATTAATTAAAAAAGAAAACAAAATGCAAGAGAGATAAACTATGATAAAAAAATTGAAAAATTAATAATTATTGTTCTCAAAAATGAACAAACTTTAAGAAAAAAAAAGTAATTAAACACAATTTGAAGCAAATCAAAATTTGCATCACACCCGGTCTAATAAAAGGAGAAAATAAAGCAATGACTGCAAGCAAAATAATCAACAAGCATAATTTCTTTTTTATTTCCACTTAAGAAATATTTGACCATTTAACCAATTTTCAGCTTCATTTAAAAGAATTTTATCTCTAATTTAAAGCAATTTAAAACATTTTTAATAATCCCAAAAATATATTAAATGAAATTATTATTTTTTACTTTAGGTTTTATTTTCTGTTCCAAAGACTTTATTATTTACTTTGCTAAATAAATATTTTATAAAGTGAACGAAGTGATGAACTTTATTTAATTTTGTGTTTCAGTATACAAACAAGTCACTATCCTAATTTTTATTTATTTGTGTACTTAGGCTATATCAATAAAGGAGATTCCGATTTTATTTCAATAAAAAGGATAAAACAAAAGAATGATTTCATATTAAAATGCTACATAAATACATTTTTTATTGTCTTTTTTCTTGAACTACTTCAAAGCTGTTTTTTTTTCCATTATATAATATTATACAGCACATTAGCTACAATGGCAAGGAGCGCTGTCGCCAACAGCATCTGGTGTTCCCAGACGGTCACCCATCCAAGTACTAACCAGACCCAACGTTGCTTAACTTCGCTGATCATACGGGAAGCGGTGTTTGACTCAAATATGTGTTGGAAAGAGGAATGATCTAAACAAACCCACCCACACCCACACCCACACCCACACCCACACAAACCCACACCCACACAAACACATTAATTTTTTCATTGCGCAATTAAAAACAATCGTGAGCAGGAACAAGTATTTAAATGTAATTTAAATAAAACTTAAACTCAAAACCAACTAAGTTGAATGATGAAAAGAAAGTTTGAATTTTTTTTATAAAGATCGTGAAAGGAAATTATTTGGTGAAAAGAAATAGAAAAAAGTAAGTAAAAGGAAAAGGATAACTGTGTAGTATGAAACACGTTGTAATTAAATTACCTGCGTTTAAAAATATTCCTAACACAGATGTTGGCAATTTCTTATATTTTTGGTAAAATATCTTTTATCAAAGATTAAATTTTTTCATGATTAAATGGTTTTATGTTTGAAGAAAGTTTTATTTATTCGTTAAAAATACGATATTTTTAAGAAATTGTTTACCATTGTAAATTGTAATCTCTTTTGAGAAATTATTTTGAAAACTTATTTTATGAAATGAATAAATTTTATAACATATTTTTTATTAACATTACGCTAGAGGAAAATGATGATATTTAAATGTAATTTCACCTACTTGAAATATTTGAGCCTTCAAATGCATGTGTGACATTCTATTTAAATAACTTTGAATAAATGTGACGGCTATTATTGTAGTAAATATTATTTCATTGTTACATATGTTCACTGTTCACAAAATTAAATATTTTTAGATAAATACAATTTATTAATTTTGATTTATACAGGCATTGAAACATATAATACATTCTTTGTAACTACAAATTATATAATAAACTGTATGTCAAGGTTCCACACGTCAATATGAAGGGACTGCAGAAAGATATTACATAGTCAAGCTCTTACATGATCGTATTACATTGTGCTAAGCTCGTATTCGATTCAACAAGAAAATATTTTTCAAGGGAAATTTCATAATGCTACACTATAAAAAAGGTATTTGAAAACAAATTACTTTTCAGTTTTTAAATTTGATTGCATAGACTGGAATATGCAAGGTGAAGATTGCAGGGAAGTGAGCTTGACAATCAATATGATTATGGTGAAGTTCCAGGGCCAACCAGAAGACGAGGGGCAATGCAAGCTAATTCCAGTGTGGTAGGCGAGCAGAAGAAGATTAAGAGATACTAGGGGCTCAGCCCCACAATCAACACCTCAAAGACATACGTACTTTTAACCTTCTACTTTTTTATTTTTTCACCCCCTTTTCCTCTAACTGTCTTTTCTTTTTTATTTTTTCACCCCCTTTTCCTCTAACTGTCTTTTCTTTTTTATTTTTTCACCCCCTTTTTCTCTAACTGTCTTTTCTTTTTTGTATTTTAAGGTACTTGTACCGATTACCAATTAGATTAAATTGTGGTGAAGGCGAAACAATTGGTCATGGGTTTTGATGACGAAATGTACCTTTCCCTACTGAATGACCTCTGTGAACGTTGACTCTCTTTTTGATTGACAGAAATCATGAAAATGTGAGAAACTATATTTCTTACGATGTTTAAAAAAAAATCAACACCTTTAATACATTTTTAGTAGAACTACCGATCTGTACAAAGATTGTATTATTCATTGTTCTTTTTACTGGTTTGCTACAAAACAACAAATCATTTAAATTGATCAGTTCAGACAATCAATTTTAATTTTTGTTTGTTATGTTAACAAATGAAATTTTTTGTCTGGCAACAAAGTGCGATTCTTAACAGTTTATAAATTGACACCAGCCACGGTTACCACGGACGAGTATTCAATCAACTTTATTGTGATTCAATCTAAATGATAAAGTTTGATAAAGCGAATATTGAACGTAATAGTTATTTTTTGGATTTTATGCCCGCAAAAATATGAAGATAAGTGAAGCTGAAAGAAATGTGAAGGTTTCTTTGGCTTCCATCTGTCAAATAAGCCATAAATTGGCCCCGTGTCACAAAAATACAACAAAGAACTCCGTTTGATGGATTATATTTTGATAAATAAATCTTTCTTTGTAATATTCTTAAACTTTTAGTAAAGTTTAAGATACGAAAAGGATTTTTACACAACTAGTGACGTCAGGTTTTGTATTATTAAATTGCATTGTATTTGATTTTTAATATTCTTGTTAATGTATTTTCTCATTAATCTTTCATTTTTTATTTTAACATTCTTAGCGAAGTCTAACATATAATTGATTTTTTAGTCATGCTTGAGTTTTGTTAAATTTTCTTTTGTTGGTTATATTCACCGTTTAACGTTTTTAAATTTTATTAGTTGTATATCTGTGCAAACTAAATAACCAATATTGAATAGTTCTTTTAATAGTATAATTCGCTTAAAATATATATAACGTTACATTCTTCTCAATAAATTTTGTTGACATTGAACAAAATTGAGACTTATCTTTTCTGTAAATCGTTACATTAATCAAACTTAGAACAACATTGAGATGTTTGATGTGAAGCTTATGTCTAATTCTGAAATATGTTCAATACTAAAAGAATACTTTTAAGATATTTAATATTTTTGAAGAAAAATGAAAAACTATACAATTAAATATTCACCATTCAATACACTTATTTTGTGTGGTCTAGAGTTCAGAATGAAGATAAACAAAAGTAAGATAATTACTTCACTTAATTAATTTTTAATTATAAAAAGAATAAACCTATAATTATTTTAACCTAAAAACATTAACAAAATTAACAACAGGTATATGATAAATATAAATGATGCTCATACTAATAATGATAATAAAACTAAATAGTTGATAACTGAAGTGTAATGATGCATAAGCAATTGTAGTATAAGTTGCAGAATTGTGTGCAATGTTGGTACTTTTCTTTCAAAAGTTTGTATTTCATTCATTGATTGCACTACAACACTTTAGTTTTGGCGTATTGTGCACTGGATAAATTAAACTAGGTTGCCATACCTAACCAATAATTAAAATACATCCAATCTCTTGAATACATACATTTAAGTAAGTTATTTATGCATTGGGGCCAGTTGTGCCATTACTTGTGCGATTTGCGTCTACTATATATTTCTTAAGTTTTTAATGCTTAACCGAAAAATTGATTAGGTGTTCTGTTCAATCTGGGTTGATCTGAACTTCAACGTTGCTTACACGTGTATTTTCTGTGCATCCACGAAATATAACATTTTTAAAAACGTTAACAAACAGTTAATACTGTCATATCTTATTAATTTGGAAAAGAAAATGTATAACAATTATTTTGAAGTAAACTTAAAGAAATTAAAGTACGCTACAATCTATCCTACGCACATCATCTATCTATAGTGGGTGTGAATGAAACAACACGTGGCAAGAACGTTGTATTTGAGATCAATCATGACTGATCCAGATTGGCAAGCAAACGCTTCTATCAAGAACATGCCCAGAGCACAATCAATTCAAACTTTCGAAAGTAAAAACAAAGGAAAACAAATCAAAATTATTTTATTTACAAGTTTAATAGTTCATATTTATAGAATACAAATGGTTAAATTTATAATAAGGTTAAGGGTCATTCTTTAATTTTTTACTCATTTGGTTCCCTATGTTGCTACCTCATTATTAAGGCCTTTTGATAAAACATTTTAAATGAAACTTCTAAATGTTAGAAATCACTTGATGACAATATAGTAGAGTCAGGAAGTGTAAAAACTTTCAGAAAAAGATTGAATAATGTATGGAATAGGACTGGATATAGGTACATGACTAAGGAAACTTAATAAATAGCCCATTAACCCTATAACGCCCGAATTATTTATGTCATAAGATCGTTAATACAACAATGTTTGCATTGAAAATAAGCTTTTTGAAACGTCACTTAAAATACCCAATGGGCGTTATAGGGTTAGGTGTAAGCATTTATGCCCTACATAATATAAGCTACAATCATTTCCACATAAAAGTTGAATTCACAAAATATATTTTGTTCAAAAATGGTTATCCTTATCACATTTGTTAATTGAATTATTTCTTATCTAGAAAATTTGAATGTGAAGGTGAAAAATTTATTTATGTTGAAAAATGTCCGTGTACATAAACATACCATGCGTCGGTGTTCAGTCGCAAAACCTAATAACTCATCCCTGTGCCTTGTTATAGACATTTTTGCCATACCTTGATACCCATACCCATCTATACCATCAATACCATTTATACCATAACCATACTTTGATAGCTATACCTTGATATCTATACCTATCTATACCATCTATATTCTATACCATACCAATACTTTGATCCCAGAACATTTATAATTATCAACTTGAAAATAGTTTTCTTAAGTTCAAGGACAGGATCCCTAAACGGTAGTTCGGTAGTATACAAAGTTAGTGATGCATCCTGTAGTTCATCAAACCTGGACTTGTTTCTGTGCAATTTCCATTGTTGAAAGAAGATCATGTACCGTACAGGTCTACCTATGTCCAAAATACCATGTTCAAACATTTACTATTTATTATTATTTATTGTTATTGTTATTACTATTATTATTATTGTTATTATTATTGTTATTGTTATTTTTATTATTATTATCATTATTATTATTATTATTTATTGTTATTATTATTTATTGTTATTATTATTATTATTATTATTATTATTATTGTTATTATTATTATTTATTGTTATTATTATTATTATTATTATTATTATTATTACTATTATTATTATTATCATTATTATTATTATTATTATTATTTATTGTTATTATTATTATTATTTTTAATATTATTATTATTATTATGTATTGTTATTACTATTTTTATTATTATTTATTGTTGTTATTATTATTATTTATTGTTGTTATTATTATTATTTTTATTTTTATTATTATTATTATTATGTATTATTATTATTATTATTTGTATTATTATTTAAGGTTATTATTAATATTATTATTATTTTTACTATTGTTACTATTATTATTATTATTATTACTAATATTATTACTATTTATTGT
>JARUHE010339573.1:0-10524 GCA_031471125.1 Archaeomysis grebnitzkii | reverse complement strand
ACGCACACAACAATACATAAATACCTAACATCTGAAGTTTACTTTTTAACATTTTAACATTAATATACACACATCATTTATTTCTTTATGTAATGTAAGTAAATATTCCAGCAGATCAAACTGTATTTTAATTCTAATTTTTAAAACATAGAGTAGAGATAAACTAATCAAACTACGTTGAAAGAAATAATTTTAACAATATTTCTACAAAAATAAATTTAATATATTAACAAAATCATTCATCAATCAATATAATTTTTTTATCGTTTCTGGCGAATGATTGAATTAAGCTGATGTTTGTGTGTGGCAAGTAAATTGGAAGCGAGAATAAGTGATGGAATTGTTGAGCTTATTGCAAAGACAACAAAGAATCTGGTTTGATATAAGAGGAAAAGAAAATAAAAATAATTAATTTGGTATAAATAATGTAACATTTTTTGAAATTCATAAAAATAACAACCCACAAAAATATCTACCAAATATAAAAATACATACAGAAACTTTATAAATCTAAATAATTTTATCTCTTATAAAAAATACTCTACAAAAATTGTTGTTTGTGATAATACTGCACTTAGTTTGCATTTAATATAAAGCATTAAAAACTATCAGTTATAAAAGTACAAAAAAGTAAAAAAAGATGCTGATCATAAAACATTTTTCCTACAGTGTATGGAACTTAGTAGAACATAAAAAACAGATACAAACTTACTTAGATAACAATTTAATAAAGAGGAAAATACAGAAACATATAGATATATAAGTATTTATTTCTCTGTCTCTCGCTTTCTTTATATATATATGCTTTATATATATATATATATATAATTATATATATATATATATATATATATATATATGTATGTATGCATATGCGTTTATTGGAAGTATGAGACATTTTTTAATAAAACCATAAATAAATATGTAGAAATTAGTAATAAAATAAATTCAGTTCTATAGAATATATAAACTACTAATTTAATCTGCTGATTCAAATATTTTAATAGTTTTACAAATAATCAAAGTTCATTCATTTCTAATTTTTTTTTCTATACAAAAATGACATTTTTAGAAATGACTTTCATATTGTACTGAAAAGTGTTTATAAGAAATTGGATTGTAAGAAATTTTTCATAGTACAAAAAAACGAGATTTGAACAAACCTTTTCAAGTTTTTAAATCAAAAACAAGTTTGCTGTAATATTTTTTGGAAAATTTATTTAAAAAATTGATTTAACTTTGTTTTTTCCCCCGATTTTTAAACTCTTTCCGAAACTAGTTCAGCAGCCGGGGATAGTCTGGAGGAAGACATTTCATTTGGCTCCACCCGATTGGCTGGCGGATTCTTGGCAACGGTTGGTGATTGGCTAGTGGCTGCGATCATTAGGGGGTTCTTGTCGTTGAAATATCCCCCCAATTTTGGCTTCAAGTGGGGATTGTTCATCTCCATATGGACAATCTTCATGAATTCCATTTGGGCTGCCAGCTTCTGTATTTCTTCCTGAAATGAACAAACGAATAACAAAACAAAACAAACAAAAAAACAAATGGAAAGATAAATAAAAAAATAAATAATTAATAAAGAAAAAATAATTGTTCAAGAATGAACTTATGTTTGTAAAACAAATGGACTTGAGCAGTCAACAGTAAATTTTTATTTATCATTAATTATATTTTTATTATTATTTAAATATTTTTATATTTTTTTTTGCTAAATAAAAGTTTAATTTCATAGTTTGTAATTTGCAAGTTGAAAACTTGACCACATCCTTAAAACTGCTTTCAATTTTGTAATTAAATTTTAAAATTAAATTTAAAAAAATAGAATTAAATTTTTAAGTTTTAAGTTAAAATAATAAATATATTAACATTAAAATATGTACAATTCTAAATCAAAATATCGAATATTAAATTAAATTATTGAATTAAAAATTAAAATATTAAAATTAAAATTTAAATAATAAATTTTAAATTAAAATAAAATATTAAACTTAAGATTAAATTACTAAATTTTAAATTGAAACATAAAATTGAAAGTTGAAATTTAAAATTTAAAACCATAACATTAATTTTAAATTAAAACATTAAATATTGAATTAAAATAGAAAATTTCTAACTAAAACATTGAATATTAAGCTAAAACATAACATTTAAAATTGAATTGGTAAATTTAAAAATAAAACTTTAATATTTTAAATTAAAGTATGAATTATAAAACTTAAAACTAAAATATTAAATTCCAAATTTAGACATTAAATGTTAAACTAAAATATTAAATTATAAATTAAAACATTAAATATTAAATATGAAATTTAAAACTAAAATATAGAATTTAAAATCAAATTTTTAAATTTAAAAATGTTTGAAAATTGAAGATTGAAAACTAAAATATTTTAAAGTTTGAAAATTTGTATATATAAAATTTTAAAATGTTATAATTAAAAATTTAAAAATATAAAATTTAAATTGAAAATATAAAATTTTAAAATGTTTTAATTAAAAGTTTTAAAATATAAAACTTAAATTGAAAATATGAACTTTAAAATGATAAATTATAAAACATAAAATTTTAAACATTACCATTTTAAAATACGAAATATAAAATGTTAAAAAATAAAATGAAAACAATTTTTTAATACAACCATTTTAAAATACAAAATATAAAATGTTAAAAAATAAAATAAAAATTTTAAATAAAATAGCAAATTGTTAATAAAAATATTGACCTTTAGCTCCTCGTTCTCGGTGTAAAGGTCCGCTGGTTCGTCAGAAGTGATTCCGAGGCCGTTGAGGGAGAATGAGGCAGTGACGCCCTTGGCACGTGCTCGGTTGTCGTATTGGTCCCCTGTGCCACGTGCGATGCGGAGGAGCTGAGGGACGTGGCACTGTTATGATACTGGTTCTAGTGCAAGTTATAGTATTAGTAATACTAGTAGTTCTAGTTATTGTGATAGTATTAGTAATACCAGGAGTTCTACTGTAGTTTTTGTGATAGTATTATTAATACTATTAGTTCTAGTATTTGTAATAGTATTATTAACACCAGGAGTTCTACTGTAGTATTTGTGATAGTATTAATAATACTAGGAGTTCTAGTATTTGTGACAGTATTAGTAATACTATTAGTTCTAGTATTTGTGGTAGTGTTATCAATACTAGTAGGTCTATTACTCATGATAATATTATTAATACTAGTAGTTCATGAGAGATGGGGGGGGGGAGGTGCAATACTGAACCACTCCATGCCGGTCCCAAGGCCGGATAAATGGAGAGGGTTGTCAGGATAGGGCCAGCAACCCATTGACGTAAACCCTTCTAGTTATAGTAAACGCGATGGTATTATTAATACAGTTCGTGCTGGTACTGCTATTAATGTTAACACAACTAAAATTATTACTACTATTACTATAACTTTGTTCACGATTTTTCTGAACTTATACAATTTTTGGAAGACCGCATTCAATGTATGCAGTTTGGTGTTATTTTGTTCACGATTATTCTGAACCTGTAATTGTTTGGGGGGGGGGGGGATTTTAACGCATTGGGTGAATATTAACGTGCGTCATCTCCTCCCTTTCCCTTACATAGATATATTATTTTTTGGTTCACGATTTTTCTGAACCTACAAATATTTGAAAGAGATTAATTACGTAATGGGTGAATAGTAACATGCACCATCTCCTTCCTTTGTCTTATATGCATAGCTTTGTTCATGATTTTTTTTGGAACCTGCAACATATCTGAAAGGGATTCTGATGCCTTGCATTTAGGCAAAAAATTTGGTCACATTTTTTCTGAATCTACAAGATATTAAATGTGTAATTTTATTCACGGTTTTTCTGAACTTACAAATGATTTGAAAGGTGTTTTTTTGACGCATAGGGAAAATAGTAGCCTGCATCACTCCTTTCTTTTGCCTTACATATTTAACTTGTTCACGATTTTTCGCAATTATTATTGCTGACAAGTGTAAGATTGAATAACAAAGTGAATATTTCAATTTTAATAGCACTAATATTTTAAAGAGAATAAAAAAGTATTTTATTGTATTTAAGAAAAATAAAAACAATTGTTTATTTTAATAACATTGATAATAATTTTGTTCACGATTTTTCTGAACCTACAATTATTTGAAGGAGATTCTGACACATTGTGTGAATAGTAACGTGCGTCATCTCCTTCGTTTGCCTTACATATATTATTTCTTTTGTTCGCAATTTTTCTGAATCTACAATTCATTGATAGAGATTCTGACGCATTGGGGGAATAAGTACCATGCGCCATCTCTTTATATACATAACTTTGTTCACGATTTTTCTGAACATACAAAATATTATGTATATAATTTTGGTCATTCTTGAATAATGGGTGAATATTTTACTTTTAATAATATCCATTTTTTGAAGAGAATAAAGAAAATGTTTTATTTTTATTGACAGAAACAAAAAAGATTATTTTAATTTTAATAACATTGATATTTTTAACTATCATTCTTGACAAGTGGGCAGGCTGATTTTAGTATGGATGTAGCGGTTCGTGCTCCAACTAATGATCACGAAATTTGGCCTGTTGCTTCATCTTGATTTTAATTTAATTTAAAGTTAATTTAAAAAGTAATTTCTAGTCATTTCCTATCAGGACTTGTTTTGCTTTGGGCCCATCTTTGGGTGCATAGTACTTGGCTCTTCCAGAGTGAAACTCTTGTCTGTTCCAGAACTCAGGTTTTTTAGTGAAGGTTTAACTCGGTTCGGCCAAAAAAAATAATAATATTACTAGTAATAATTTTATTGTTAATAATACTAAAACTATTATTAATTTTGGTAATAATAATGTTATCATCAGTGCTAACACTATCACTTCTAGTACTATGGCTGATAAGAACACTAGTAATGATACTAGTACTGTTACTACTAGTAGTACCACTAATGAAAATTCTGCTATTAGTACTACTACCATTACCAATACTAGTACTAAAGTATAAATTCTTAAACTACTACTAATGCTAATAGTACTGGTTCTGACAAAACTAATATTATTACTGCTGCTATTGATATAAACATAAATAATAATTATAATAATATTACCAACTAATAAAAGTGATAGTTAATGCACCATTCAATCAACTAATTGACTTGCCAATACCAAGTCTGAGTAGATCAATCATTATTCCATCTATAGATTAATAGATATAGTATAGATATAGATATAGTATAGATATAGATATAGATATAGTATTAATGTGATAGCTTGCTACTACCACAGTAGTTATTACTACAGTAAAACTCCTAAAACGTAGAATAATAAAACGTAAAAAATTCCTAAAACGTAGAATCATGAAACGGAGAAATCCTTAAACGTCCACATCATTTCAATGTATACAAAGAAAACGTGACACAAAGGCTGGAGTAACAGTATTAAATCGGTATGCCTAAAACCGAGATTCTTTCTATAACGTAGACAACAATTCGGGCTACTGTACGTTTCAGGAGTTTTACATTATCGGTAATTGTTCGAATCTAGAATTAAATGTTTCGCATCACAATTTATAAAAACATATGTTGTTTAAACTTTTTATTCTTAAAATAATAATAATGTAAAAAATAATAATTATAACAAAAATTATAATAATACTAATAGTAATAATAATAATAGTAATAATAATAATAAAAATAATTATAATAAAAATAATTATAATAAAAATAATAACTCATTATAATAATAACAATACTAATAATAATAGTAATAACAATCATTATAATAGTAATAACAATCATTATAATAATAAAAACAGTAATTATAATAATAATAACAATAATAGTAATAATAATAACAATAATAGTAATAATAATGATAATTTGAGTGAACAGCTAGAATAAATGAAGACTTCAAAAAAATGTAAAACATCACAATGAAGTAAAAAAAATATTTTGTAAATGTTAACCCTATAACGCCCATTGGGTCTTTTAAGTGACATTTCAAAAAGTTTATTTTCAATGCAAACATTGTTGTATTAACGATCTTATGACATAAATAATTCGGGCGTTATAGGGTTAAAAATTGAGAAAATGATGACCGTTTATTTTGAAATAATTAGTTTTGGTTTTAGTTAAGAAATAAACTTTTGGGTTAATTCAACTAAAAGTTACTTACCGCTTCACTATACAATGTATTACAGAAAATACAGAGTTCTTAATCATTACTTTAATGTATTTCAAAACTTATGAAAATATATTTTTCTAAAAATAAAAAATACCTTTGACCCAAAAATGAGTGCAATTGTTGTGGTTGTGCTTAATTGAGTTCGCACAAATCCAAAAAAGTATTTGATGTCTGGCCCAGCGTTTGGAAAAATAAAAAGACTGAAACATTGAAAAAAGTTTATTAGATCAATTATAATTAATGAAAACCTTTTAAATCTGTTAATGGTTGCGGTCGTAGTCACAGACTACGCAGGCTGCGCAGCCGGTCGACGAGCGCAGTCTGCGTTGTATACTATGCTGGCTCCTTAGCCTGCGTAATACACTGTCTTTGTCGACCGCAACCATTGCTGCAGCGAAAAAATAAAAACAATATAATTAATAAAAAACATTTTTATTGATCTGTAATACTTATTTGAAACTGTACACCGATATATTATTTTATATTTATTTTATTAAGAAAAAAATATTTAATTTTTAACAATTTAACAAATTTTTATATTGGATAAATTTAAAGTAAACAAATTATTATGAAAAAATGTATTATAAATATGTTTGTAAAAATGTTATTTGAACATTATTAGATTAAATATTGTAATATAATAAAAGTTTAATTAAAAAATTAATTGTTGTGAACAAATTATTATTCCAATAAATATGTTGCAAATTCATTTAAAACATTAAAAGTTATTGTTTTATTTGAAACAAATATTCAAACTATTTTTTATATAGTTTTTAAATATTTTATATTTGATATGATATTTCAAACTATTCAATTCTGAAAAAATAAATAGATTTTTTTATTTCTCCCATTTTATTATTCATATTTTTATGTGAATGTGAAATTATTAAATTTGTTCTAGTACAATTCGAGAAAATTTTTTATTAGAAATAATTTTTATTTTCTCATTTACTGACATTTATTTATTAAACTTTTTTTAAATACCTATATTTTATTTATTTAATTTCATCCTTTTTTTTTATTACATTATTTTTTATAATTTTTTATTATCATTTATTCGTTAAAAAATTGATGTTCCATTGTTTATTCCAATTTTCAAAAACATTATTAAAAATTTAGTTGTTTAAAATTTTAGTTGGAATATCAATTTTTGTCCTTTTTAATAAACACCATAGTAAATATATTAAACATAGGCACAACGAGCAAGCCAATATTAAACATCAAGCTAGTTAAACATCAGTAAAAAAAACTATTTCTAAAAATAATCTTAAACTAAGTATTAATAAAAATTAATTTAATTAATTAATTAATTAAATTAAATTAAGTTTTAATGAAAATTAAATCAATTAAATAAATAAATAAATAAATTAAATTAAATTAAGTTTTAATGAAAATGAATTCCAATTTTTATTTTTAAAATGTTATGTTGATATGACATGATTATGATGTTAATTTGATATGATGTTGATATGATTATGATATAATGTTGATATGATACGATGTTGAAATCATGTTGATATGATATAATGTTGATATGATATGATTATGATATGATATGATTATGATATGATACGATGGTGTTGATATGATGTAGATATGATACGATGTGATATGATTATGATATGATATTGACATGATTATGATATGATGTTGATTTTATATAATGTTGATATGATACGATTATGACATGATGTTGATATGATACTATCTTGATATACTATGTTGATATGATATGATGTTGATATGATACTATGTTGATATGATTATGATATGATGTTGATATGATTATGATACGATATTGATATGATTATGATATGATGTTGATATGATTATGATATGATGTTGATATGATTATGATACGATGTTGATATGATACGATTATGACATGATGTTGATATGATACTAGGTTGATATATTATGTTGATATGATATGCTGTTGATATGATTATGATATGATTATGATATGATTATGATATGATGTTGATATGATTATGATATCATGTTGATATGATTATGAAATGATGTTGATATTATGTTGATATAATACTATGTTGATATGATATTGATATGATTATGATATGATGTTGATGGGATACGATGGTGTTGATATGATACGATGTTGATATGATTATTATAAGATGTTGATATGAATATGATATGATATTGATATGATATGATATGATATGATATGATGTTTATATTATTATAATATGATGTTGATATGACACGAAGTTGATATGATATGATGTTAATATGATACGATGTTGATAGGATATGATTATGATATGATACGATGTTGACATTATGTAGATATTATTATTATATGATATAGATATGACACGATGTTTATATGATATGATTATGATATGATGTTCTTCATGATACGATGTTGATATGACATGATTATGATATGATGTTGATATGATACCATGTTTATATGATATGATGTTTATATGATACGATGTTTATATGATACGATTTTGATATGGTATGATTATGATATGATGTTGACATGATACGATCTTGATATGATATGATTATGGTATGATGTTGATATGATACGATGTTGATATGATATTGGTGTGATATTATGTTGATATGATGTTGATATGATACAATGTTGATATGATGTTGATATGATGTTGATATGATACGATGTTTGTATGATATACTTATGATATGATATGATACGATGTTGATATGATGTTGATATGATATGATGTTTATATGATATGATGTTGGTATAATACGATGTTGATATGATATGATATGATACGATGTGTGTATGATATGATATGAGACTATGTTGATATGATGTTGATATGATATGATGTTGGTATGATACGATGTTGGTATGATACGATGTTGATATGATATGATATGATACGATGTTGATAAGATTGGTGATACTCACTGTACACTAGCCATGAGTATGTTGACAGCGGTTATGTTATACACAGCATATGATATCAATTTGGCTTCATCGAAGTAGCTTTCGGCTTTTCTAACTCCGAAACATACTTTTACACCCCACACTAGAAATGCCATCTCTCCTGAAAGATAAAGGAAAGTGTTAGTATTAGTGTAGTAGCAAAAATAGTAATAATAATACTACGAATATTATTTTATAGTACAATTTAATAATAATAATAACATTTAATAATACTACTACTAATCATAACAACATTTATTAATACTAATACTAATGATAATATTATTAAAAATAACAACAAACTAGTATTAGTTAAAACTATCTATATTTTAATAGTTTCGAGATCGTCCAAGTATTGTTTTATTCCTTATACTTTTTGTTTCAAACCAGGACACCATGATGAATAGTCTTAAATTTTATGAATCAATAAAAACACATTAATTATCAAACCTGTCTAAATTTTATGGCAAGGACTAAAATATATTTTATTACTATTAAAAACAAGCCTTATGATATGAGACGAAATTATCCTTTGAAACAATAAAGGGTTAACATAGAACCAAACTAACCTAATGCTAAGGAATGGTCCCACCAATTGTATGTGCACTGCTTGAACTTCATCTTGTTGGCGTCCTTGATTATCTCCCCCGTGGGGGGGTTGCTGATGGTCCAAGCACCGAGATAAACAGCCATGATCATTAGAATGGGAGTGAGCCACTGAAGGAGCTGCTTGTCGGTCAGTTTGATCTTGTGGGCTGACTTCACTCGGTAGGTAAGAGAGACTCTGCAAGGAACCGTTTTGTGGTGAAGTAATCACAAACATTTCATTAGTAGACATGAAGGTGTTCAGGAACCCCTAAACAAATCTCCAATGTCGCGGCGTGCTCGTCTTGGAGATGCGGAGCCTCGCTCTACAAATCGCGACAACGATATCATGGGCTCCGTCCTCACTGTCGAGGGAGGAGGGGTCGACAACAACAACCCCTAAATAACAATTTAGGAAATTGTTTTATATACACATGAAAATATTAATCTTATGAATTAATTAATTTAGGTCAAAAGTTAATAGATGTAATGCAAAGTGTCATCACCATAATAACTATACTTAAAACAATATAGAGCGATATTATTTTTACTATATGACCATTACAAGAAAGGTTACCAAAACTATGGGAATGGTATGATGCAAATTTTTTCATTAATATAATGTTGAAGTTTCTGTTACTTTACATAAGCTAACAACTTGAATAAAAATTATACGTAAAAACAACATAATATTAAACGAAAAATGTGTCAAAATATCCCCATCAAATCATCGTGGACTTTAGACCAGTCGATTTAGGCTCAAAATAGGGCTAACCCAAAACAAATTGCAATAGTAATGAATTTTATACCAAATTAAAGCTCGTGAGCTCCTCTATAACATATTAAAA
>JARUHE010339562.1:0-10524 GCA_031471125.1 Archaeomysis grebnitzkii | reverse complement strand
CATAAAAGGTCATCACAGTTATCATCACAACTCATCTCAGTCACCATAAAAGGTCATCACAGTTATCATCACAACTCATCTCAGTCACCATAAAAGGTCATCACAGTTATCATCACAACTCATCTCAGTCACCATAAAAGGTCATCACAGTTATCATCACAACTCATCTCAGTCACCATAAAAGGTCATCACAGTTATCATCACAACTCCTCTCAGTCACTATAAAAGGTCATCACAAATGTAATCACAAACGATCATAATTATCATCAATTTACATCACAAATAATCTCGGCCATCATCATCATATTTCATCAAAAATATGATCACAAATCATCACAATTTCTAAATTAAAAACAATAATTGGAGCATTATCTAAAAAATGTTAATAATTTTAATAACTAGTGAATAATAATAGGACAATTGATGAATAATGATAGTAATTATTATTAAGAGTAGTAATAACTGTTAATGATAGTAATAACCATTAATAATAATAATAATATTAAGAACTAATAAATGATAATAGTAATAACTGGTAAACAATAATAGTAACAAATGTACCAAGAAGTAATAATATTATTAGTAATAATAAGATTATTAATAATAATAAGAGTAATAAAAATAATAATAATGATAATGATAATAATAATAAGAGTAATAATTGCTAATAATAATAATAAACATTATTATCAATATTATAAATAAATCATGAAAATAACATTTATATTTTAAGCAAACAAACACAAAATGACGCCTCGACTCTAAATTTAAATTTGTTCGCCTTAGGCTTATTTTCTTCATTTCTGATAAAGTTAATTCTTTCGTATAATTCAAATTTTATTCTAATTTGTATTTGGGTGGAAGTGTCAGAGTGTGTTTGTGTGTTTCGGTTTATATGTTTGTGAGTTTGTGTTTGTATTTTTGTGTTTGTATGTTTTTATGTTTGTGTTTGTATGTTTGTGTGTTTTGGTTTGCATGTTTGTGTTTCGGTTTGTGTGTATGTGTAAGGTGTATGAGTGTTGGTGTGTTGTGTTATATCAGTGTCATTTTTTTTGCAAGTCATGAGCATTAAAGCATTTTCGAGCTAATTAAACACAATTATATGTTATTAAGTGAATTTTTGGTTATTTGCAAAGTGTTAAAATTATTATCAACTGAGAAGCGAAGACAAATTTAAACAAGTAAAATTGAAAATAAGAAAATCCAAAATAAAATCATTTTCAGTTTAATTATTATATGAAATAATAGCAAATTATGCATTTTTCTCTAATTTTAATCTGACTTTTTTGAAAGGAAAAACTTTTGAATCTTTATACACACAAACACACACACACGCACACACGAGCGCTCGCACCCGCTCGTATACACAAAGAAAGAAAATGTTCGCGGGCTTTATTTCTAAAATTAATTAACATATCATAATTAATCTTGAAACTAATTAAAGCTTTCAGAACATGTGTCAAAAACTTATTCTAATATAATATTGGAGGAACTTGCAAAGTAAAATTCGTCGTAATAATGAAAGCGGTAAAATTATATACAGTTTTTCTTTTGCTTTCTGCCGTGATGTGAATTAAAAATACGTGAAATTAAGGTGTAACTTAATATATATTCTGAATTACCATTTTATGGCTACACTCTTCGTTATATTTTATTTCTTTTATTATTATTAACATTGGCATGAATATAAATTAATTGCATACACTTTATTACTTGTGAAATTATCAAATCTTAGTTTATGTTTCTACAAATATATTCTTAATTTAGGAAAACCACTAAAGCTTGTGTAACTTTGACAGTTCAGTACCTAAATAAAATACGTCAATAACAACATGTTATTAGTAAACCATCGATAATGTTATTATTATTATTATTAGTAAACCATCGATAATGTTATTATTATTATTATTATTAGTAAACCATCGATAATGTTATTATCAATTAATAATGTTTGACTCATGAAGTTGTTTCTTAGATACAATGAATATTTTTGTTGTTGGTGTTTAGATTTTGTTATTATTAAACTACAAACAAAAATATACAACGCTTTGAACTAAAACTTTACAAATATAGTGGCCGTATTTATATTAATATTTGCTCGCACATATATACCTGTGTTTTATTAGCAAAATAAATATATATTGATTTTGTTTTTCAATATTATACAATCTATTTGCATTGCATGTTCAAACCCTTTTTGTTTGTCTTCATCTACACAATGATGGAATTAATTGTTGTAGAAATAAGAAATTCATGTATATATATATATATATTTGCGTGCGCTTTCCACTTTTTCATTTTTTTTGTTGAATGAATAATATTCACGAATGAAACTAACTACAAAGGCACATAAAACCTAAGATGGATTGGAGATCGAACTATTCAAAGATTTTAGATTCGGTTATTGAAGTCGTACATCATACCAAATTCGACGGGGTTATTGATCCCCCGCCCCCCTAATATAAATATGTTTAGAGGGGGTTTATGATATATTGGCGCAAAGAAGAATAAATTGTATTCCTAAGTAGAGGATGATAAATTGTATATTTTCCCTTAAATAAGGATCGCTTTTATCATCGAGTCGATCCTTCAACTTCTGTATCTTTCTGTTCCCCTTTTTCCCTCACTTCCCTCTTCCCTCCCATCTGTCCTTCCCCTCTCCATCCTGGAGTCATTGCAAACTCACAGATTTTATAATCACTGAAAAAGCTCTAATTACTGTTCGTGAATCTCATCTTAACTTCACAATCAATATTGTTTCGATGGCATCAACATTGCGCAAAAATTACCCATTATTGCTAGATTGATTCACCGACGATTGATTATCGTTAAAAAGTACGCAGAAACTGCCCGCCCCCCACATCCAGGGGTTAGAATGGGAGGAGGGCTATGTTAGGTCGGCGCTTACGGTGATCGAATGGAAAAATGTCGATTGCAAAATAAGCTCAAGATTTAAGAACATTTTTCAAGCAAGTTTGTCAAATTTTTGCAAATATATTTATTGTCATTTACTTCTCGGTTCAGTATACAGAGTTGATATTATTGTTGTTATTGTTTTTCATTATTAATTTTTTAACTGTCTTTTATAATCATTTTCATTCCTATTATTTTCGTCATCCTTAATGTGATTGATGACAATTGTTTGCAATATAATTTGCACTATGAACAAGAAATAAGTTAGAAAAATAAAATAATGTAAAATCTTCATCATAGCTAAAAAAATCTTTGAAAATTAAATAACTAAAATGATAAATTAATTAGAACATTAAATTACGAAATAATTCTAGACATTCGAAACTTAAATAAATATTGATATATTTAATGAACGTTTATCAAAGGCGTTTTTCTTAATGTCATTTACATTTTTTGTTTTCGTCTAATTGTGCAAAAAAATTGGCTGTTATTAATGTTGACGTATTGAGTTTTAATGTCTGTCAATATTACATATTGATAGTAATTCTATGTTTAAGGTTAAATTTTTTATTTTTTTTTTATTTTTTAAAGTTTAATTTTAGTTTAATCATATCAATATGAAGATCATATCTTCTCTTTTAGTATTTTTAAAATATTTTTTGGGCCCTTATCAGTGACACTGTTTCAAAGCAATGTGAAATAATATGTTCATTGTATAAATTATATAATCTAGAAAAACAGTCTGTCTTCGTCAATAATGTGTATAACATGAACAAGTCTATCTACCAAAACCATTATATCTACCATGATTAATATTTGCATATTCTAGAATATCATTAGCCATTTCATATACTGGGAATAATAAGAGTATCATTGAACACCATGTATATATGGACAGTTGAATCATACCACGAACCACAATATACTGTATGAACACGAATATATACCATAAACACCAATATATACCATGAACCCCAATATATACCATGAACTCCAATATATACCATGAACCCCAATATATACCATGAACTCCAATATATATACCATGAACTCCAATATATACCATGAACTCCAATATATACCATGAACTCCAATATATACCATGAACTCCAATATATACCATGAACACCAATATATACCATGAACTCCAATATATACCATGAACACCAATACATACCATGAACTCCAATATATACCATGAACACCAATATATACCATGAACTCCAATATATACCATGAACTCCAATATATACCATGAACAACTCTATCGTACCATCAACCACCATGTCTACCATCCACCATAAAGCTATTATGTCATCGTGAAACTCTATATGCTACCGAGATTGTCAAGTTTTACATATATAAATAACAATCAAGTTTCAACTTGTTACAATTTATTCGTTGCATAAAACAGAAATAAATAAATAAATGAAAATCAAAGTTTTAGAATAAAATAATAATTATTTTTCGAATATTATTTTGATTGATTGATATATTCTTTTAATTTTTTGTTTGTTAATTAAAAATAAGATATTTGTCGAGTCATTAAAATATAATTATAAAATCATTACAATGTTTATTAACACACATATTGAATTTTTTCGCATATTTTTCTATGAAGTGAAAACACAAAAAAAAATATTTTTCTATTAAAGCTAATTTTTAAACATTGTGAGTGAACATGTTTATTTTTTATTTAACTTCTATAAGTTGTAGTCAAAAGGTTTATTTAATTTTAGGGCTGTTCTCAAAGTTTATTTAGATTTCAAATAGTTTCTCTTCTCACTGGCATTAAACGTATTCTAATAAATGTTGATCATCCATGTTTACATAATACGGACTTAAACAATAAAGTCCGAAGGTTAATCTTTGTTTAAAATTTAAATATTTTACTCAAAATCAAGATTAACCCTTTTAAACTTTATTTCATTTATTTTATTTAGGTATAAAATTACATTTTTTTTAATTATTTATTTTTATTTCTATGTTTTTTACTAAACATAAAAACAAAATATGAAGTAAGTTGAATATTTTCTTCACAGAGGAGCGACCAGCAATATTATTTCTTTTTACTAACGTAATTACTATTATTAATGCAAAACATTTTCTTAGTAATATCAAACATGTGTTTAAATATTTCTACGAATTTTTTCTGCATATGAACATAAGTTTTGTTTACTTTTATTTTCTTGGTATTTATGATTTTAAATTTTAATAGCATTGTAAAGTTTAAGAAAATATACTGTCCGTTATGATGATGGTATTGTATACTTCACTTCATTTCTTCTCAAACAAAAACATGCCGACATGAAATATAAAATTGTACATTGTCAAGTCTGTTTAATTTAACATATATCACAATACAATTTTAAATTATATTGCATTACAATATAACTTAAAAAATGAAGCCTCGCAAAAGGTATTGAATATATAACCAAATATGCATGCAGTGCCATCGGTAATAAAAACAACCTAAGTAGATTATAGAATATAAGCTAACATCAATGTTAAAACCTCGTCTAACATAGATATTAAACTAAAATCTAGCATAGATATTAAACTATAATCTAGCATAGATATTAAACTATAATATTACATAGATATTAAACTATAATCTCGCATAGATATTAAACTAAAATCTAGCATAGATATTAAACTATAATATTACATAGATATTAAACTATAATCTCGCATAGATATTAAACTAAAACCTTACATAGATATTAAACTAAAATCTTGCATAGCTATTAAACTAAAGTCTTGCATAGATATTAAATTATAATCTCGCATAGATATTAAACTACAATCTCAGATAGATGTTAAACTGAAATCGAACATATTGAAATAAAGCTTAACACATAAACCAAAAAGTATAAAAAAACATTAAAACTGTAATAATAAAAATACAAGTTTAAAAAATGGAACAAAATCTGGAAGATATAATTTTGTGAGCGAAAAGTTGCTCGTGTTCAAACAATGGCGGTGAAGAAACTTCCTTCTCTGCCCTCGTATGCAAATGGTTCAACCATTTCAATCCCCGTAGGGACGAATTTGTAATACCCGATAAGGGTTATTTTTGGTAGTAAAATTAATGTATTTTCATCCTATGGCAAAAGCTATTCAGGCGTTAAAGGGTTAGGAAATGAATATTCGAATATTAATTAGATTCGCAATAATAATATTAAAAAGATTCAATCTCGATTTAATTCTTTTTTATATCATTTGTAAAATTAAAATTATTCTGTTCGATGGTTTTTAATGTTTTGTCTTATTCAATATAGATATTTAATTTATTTCTTCTTTTTACAAATTTTTTTATGTCCTAACATTTTATTTTTATTGTTTAAACTCTTTGTATGTTTTTAAATTGGCAATTCATATTTATCCAAATAACGTTTGATTATATTTTAGAAATAAATAAATAAATTTAATATTAATATTAAATTTATTCACAAAATTATGAAATGAAAAAAATGAGATAATTTTCTTAACTATAACTTTGAATTTGCAACATCAAAATGAAATATTTTCCAATGAAGCCAAATTTATTACAACATCTTTTTCGTTTAAAATTTGTGTTATTTACCTCAAATTGTATTTTCTGGTATTTTCGTAGAAGATATTCTTTTTATTGCATTATGTTGTTGAATTTCTCTTTTTTCTTCATCTAATATAATGACAACAGAAAATATAACTTTTCAATTGTTTAGAACCTTCATTTTTTCGTTATTTTGATAAATTTTCCAAATTGGTCGAACGTGTATAGCCGAGAAACGCCAATTTCCTAAATATCCAAAAATATATTTTTTCATTTCTGACAATTTTTTATAATGGATGATTACAGGTTGGAAATATGTATTTGCTTACAAGTTGTATATATAGAATTAATGCTCAGTTTTGTTAAGGTTCAACAATTTTAGCTTAAAATAATACTTTTTTGTTGTTTTGAATATAATAGTTATGATAATGTAATGTTAGTTTATTGTTGTAATTTTATTTTTCTTCTATATTTATCGGTTCTTTGCCCGTGGTCTTATATTTTGTCCTAAACAATTTTATTTGTTTTCGTTGAGGAAATAGTTGTTCACATTTATAATGCATTTTCAGTACATTATTGTACATAAATGATCATTTTATGCAAACATATATATGTTAGTTAACATGTTTAGGTTATACAAAAAGAACCAATAATTTTTCTATATTTTCATTACATTTCATTTAATAATTAATTTGACTTTTTTCTAAAATTAAACAGCAAATAATCAAACATGAAACCGAACCACCATACATTGTACAAGTTTTCTTACAGATTGGCAAAAGATAAAGTTATGAAAAAGGTCTAATCGCACGTTTTCGTGCAGCTAATATGAAATGTTCTTCTAAAGTATTGATATTAAATCCAATTTTAAGGAGTAAATATAAAATAACTTGAATTTATTATGTATCACATCGTTTGTATATAATTTGATACATACCACATGCGATATAGTTCCTACATGTGTGTTAGGAACAAGACAATATTATTGTAAAGTAATAATAGTTATCTGACCTTTTATCAACGTGATCAGCATGCTGGATTTTGGGTTGTGGGTGTACCTTAGACTGTGATTTAGTTACAATGATGCACGATTTCAATTTTTGAATTTTACAAATACTTCTGTTTAAGACCAGTTTTCTGGGAATTTTGAATTTCTATGCAAATCGTTTTTTAATTTGTATTGTCCTGTGTTGACCTTCACCTAAACCCAGACCCTAGTGTGGATACCCGATACTAAAATTGATGCCTCCCAGAAAAACTAAAATAAAAAAGTTTTCGTGTTTATTAACTTTTTGAACCTTTCAACGCATGAACTTTTTGGAGTGACTAATTTCTTGAATGAAATTTGTTTCAAGAAACTAAGAGTCAATGTTATTGCAGATGGTGGCCGGTCTGTGTTTCCATCTCTATTTACAAACAAATCAAATATTCCTACGCCAAGATTTTATAGAGGTCTTAGTTCTGCAAATTCATCAAAACCGCCCAAAATAGAAATGCCATTTGACCTTATAAACAAAAAAGTGCCCAAATCAGAAATGCCGTTCGATTTTATAAACAAAAAAGCCAACCTGAACTATTACACAACAGTCTCTCCATCCATGTCTGCAACAACTCCCATTTGCTCGAATGAAAATACGGATTTCTTTAGAGGCTACTCCAGAGCCAACGCGCCAAGATGGTGCCAAAAAGACCTGGCCGCAGCACTGCAGCTGGTCAGAGGCGGCACTCCCATTAAACCGGCTGCCGAGAGGTGCAACATTCCCGTCATGACGCTGTGGAGACGTACTCGCGCCTTGGGAATCGTGTCGTCGAAGGTGCAATGCGGCTTTCGGTATCCTTCTGCGCGGACGCGCGCCAAGCATCCTCCTGTCTCCGATAATATCTTGAACGATTTGTCAAAAAATTTGGAGAACAAACCCATCAGTTCGACGTCAGCATTAGAGATGAATCCCAGCAGTAATTTTAAAAGTTTGATGTCGAATATATGTCCCAGTTATGCTGTCAGCAGTTCGACATCGATGGCACAAACAAAAAGTGAAGCTGAGAACAAACGTCAATGTAACAACGATGCTAATTATAACCGAAGAAAATCTAGAAAATCCTCAACGCACGACTTGCCCAACCAAACTGTTTTACCTCCCAACATAAACAGTCTAACGTCGGAGTCTATTAAAAGCCTGATTTCAAACAGAATTTTGTTCTCCAACCAACACGAAATCGATTCAAAACCGAAGTTTAAAACTCTTGTAAAAACCGAAGTTCCAGATTTTGACCAATCCTCAGCAACTGAGCCGGACACCCCTCAAGATCTGTCTTTGCCGGACACCCCTCAACCTCAAGATCTGTCTTTGCATTCCCGCGGAGGTCCCTCCGAAACCTCGTACGCCAAGGCCTTCGAACATTCCAAACCACTTCTGAAGAATGATCTTCCGAAGAATGATTTTCTGAAAAATGATCTTCCGAAAAATGATCTTCCGAAAAATAATATTCTGCAACCACCAAAACATTCCACATCCGACCCTCTGAAAGAGGAATGTCCAGAACACCATTTGAAGGAAGAGCATCCAGAAAACTCTTTGAAGGAGGAGTGTCCACAAGGAAGAACTTCTTCGGTTAGATCTGTAAGAAATGATGCAGAAAACTCCCTTTAAAAATCAAGTTCCATTTGGTAGAATTTTGTAATAATTTTTAATTATTTATTATTTTATACTCCGTTGCTTTTGAACATGTGCGTCATTACGATTTATTTTTAAATGAACATATAAAAAATGTATCTAAAGCTAGTCAAAAATGATTACATTTTATTGTGATTTTATTAGTCTTTCAATCTATTTGGAATATTTTATTATTTTTGAATTCAAATATTTATTAGATGTTTGTTAATAATCGATATATAATTATATCTAGGTTAAATATTTATTTATAATCTGCCATATAATTTATTATTATAATTAAGTTTCTTGATAGAGTTTCTGTCATTAGTATAATCTTATTCATTTAATTAATATATGATTATATATTAATAAGTTTTTTTCAGATTATAAACTCGGTAAATCTGTTTTAAGATAGGATATTGAATATCCATTTGAAATTAAGGTTTATTTATATAAGTTAGTTCGCCAATTATTAATACATTTAATTTTAGCTCAACTATTTTAATCAATTTTTAAAGCATTGCTTAAACACACATTGTGTTAACCCTTTCACTCTTGTTGGGACGCATATGTCCCACACAATAAAGGTTAGTTTCAACACTAATTCAAATGTATAGTCGTCCTAATGACCGGAATTAATCAGGAATGAAAGGGTTAAGGCAGAATTTAATGTTTGTTGTCAGATGAAAAGTCTTTCCAGTAAAAACAATTGAAAAAAGTTTTTTTTTATAAACTTTCGTATTTATTTTTTTACATCTGGATGTATTTTTTAGTTAGTTTATAATACTGTTGTTATGGTAAATATATTACTATGTATTACTCGTACCTTGTATTATGTTAATATACATATAATTGTATCACATTAAAATATACAAAACGTGTTTTATCAAATTTGTATCATTTTCGAGATAGTCAAGA
Source organism: Archaeomysis grebnitzkii (assembly GCA_031471125.1). Lineage (NCBI taxonomy): Eukaryota > Metazoa > Arthropoda > Malacostraca > Mysida > Mysidae > Archaeomysis > Archaeomysis grebnitzkii. Next base: position 501 of record JARUHE010339562.1, on the reverse strand, counting down.
TGCAGCGGGATATCATACTCTTGTTAGCACTTTTTTTCTGACTTTTGGGCTCGAGTCGGTTGATATGTTTTGAAACCTTTTTTTATTTTGTTTTTATATTTGAAAACATTTGTTTTAGATTACAAATATTTTATTACGCTTCAAAATATTAATAGGTTATCATCTTTATGGGTTTATGTAATAATTTGTGAAAATAATATTATGTGTTTTTTATTATCATTATTATTGTTAGTTTAAATTAAAGTTAATGAAATCTGTTTTAATTGCTATGTAGTTCTGTTGAAATACAATTTATTTCAAAACAATCAATATACGAATATTTTCTATCATCTAAACATCTTTTTAACCCCGGTTTATAAAGTTAACAACATTAAGTTTTATATTGTCAGGCATTTGCCAAGTTTCAATGAACAATGTTTACAAGATATGTATATATATATATATGTATATGTATATGTATATATATATGTATATGTATATGTATATATATATGTATATGTA
>JARUHE010339561.1:0-18672 GCA_031471125.1 Archaeomysis grebnitzkii | reverse complement strand
ATATATATATATACCTCATATGTTCATTAGCACGACACATATAAATTTTACGCATTAACGAGACAAAAAAATGGACACACTATGCAGATTGTTACCATCTCAAAATAAAAAATTGCCCAAATCTTTATTTATCAAGTGTGAAAAAATACTTTTAATATTAAAACATTCTATAGAATTAAATATACTTATTAATTAGTCTTTCACCGATAGGTAAAAAGTTCATTGTGTTTACATCTATATTGTTTGTCTTAAGAAACTTTTTTATGTAATAGAATGTTACATAGAATATTACTGGTAGTAGTTGGTATGTTGACATATTACTTCTAAACATTCCTAGATGTAATTGATAAAATTGGTATGTAGCTCCAGAAGAAAAACTTTTGCATTTCAAATGATACATCATTTTGGATAGTTAGAAGATACAAACGCTCGTGAATACAAAATACGGCATCATTGCACGGCCACAATTATCTTGTAAAATTTACACATAATTTTTTATGTAGCTTCAAATATACTTCTTACTCTACCATATTATCTCTTCATATATTTTGATGAATAAAACAAAAAAGAAATGACGAGATAAATCTTACCGTATCTTGAATTGTCCATCCAATCTAGAATCTCTTGCTGTTTCAGGATCATAATAAAAAGTTGCTAAAGCAATGTCAATTTCACCTAGTGGCTCAAGATCTCTTTCAGACTTATAGTAGTATAATTTACATGTTTTATCTGAATAAACAAACCATCTTTTTTTATTTGAGCTACTCAGACCAGATAAACTTCTAACATAACTTCTACCAGTACCAGATAATTTATAAAGGTATCCACAAAGTTTTGCTTTTTCTTGCACTTCTTTTGGGCCTTTTGAAGAAAATTCATCTTCATTTGTTGATTTATCAGAAGTTTCCTTTTGATTATCTTTGTTGTTTTGTTCATCCATAATTTTGTGATTATTTTTAAAACTTAAACAAAAAACATCAATCTTCTATTTTATTTCTCCATTTAATGAGCATGTGAAGACCTGAGAAAGAAAATGAAAAATTATTATAACATTCAAGATAAAAAAATAAAATTTGGTAAATGTAAGTTTTACAATGATGTATCAGCATTTTTTGTGAAATGTCATCAAGAGCAAAATCAATCATGCCATAAAAGTTATGCCGTACAGATAAAAATAAAATACAAATTCTAAACATACATTTGTATGTTCAATGTTTTGTGAATTAACATTTTTGTAATTTATATTTCTTGATGTTTCATCGCACAAATTAGCATTCAATTATTTTAAAAGTTTTGGTATAACAATTTTTTAACAACAGCTATGAACTCCCAGCAAGTAAACTAAATATTATTGACCAAAACTTCATTAAAACATTATGTCAATTTGATGGTTTAATATTTCATAAAAAATAAGTTTGTAAAAAATTTCTGAAAATTTTTACTTTGAATCTTTTTTGCAACAACTTCATCAATAGAATGAAGTTTTTCCTCATTAAAAATAAATAAACACATACAAGAAACACTCACTCTCAAGAAATACTTGAAAATTTAGTTTTACTATCAATTGAAAAAGATTTATTATGTGAACTTCAATTAGAAGAGCATTTCTAGGACAAGATAATTGACCATAATGATAAATCACTCACTGGTGAACACTAGTTTATGACTTCAGCCGAATTTTCTTTGGACAGTTCTAGAAAAACTACAAAACCTCACCTAACCCAACCTTCTCGTATTGTGCAGAGTGTAAATATAAAAATAAGAGGACCAATAAAAAGGTTCCCAAAAGAAATTGTAAAAATTATTAAAGTAAAAAGGGTGTATTAGCCAATGTTGTAAAAAAGAGTAGCTGTCATGAAGTTTCACCGACAAACACTATCACGGCAGCTGAAGTTATAGCTTGGTCACCCTAGGTGAACTTGTACTTGTTCTATGCATGTATGATATAAAACAATTCAATAATAGAACATGCTTTGTCAGTTATTTGGGTTAATATTACCAGAATGGACCCTTTTTCTATAGAATTTTTAGTAAAAATAGCCTTTATAAAAACTTTTAAATGATTAAATATGTTCATTAAGCTACAAACTACTGAAATAGATGCAATGTTAAAGTAATTACAAGAACATATATAGGCCTATTATAGGGCAAATCATACGTCTGGTAGTGACATCATGTTCGGATGATGTCATATGTTGAAACAAGACTTGAGCTAAATTTACTCCTTAAATAGTGTTTTTGACCATCGAAAACCATTTAAGGAACAAAGTTAGGTTAGGTTTTGTTTGGTGCATCATGATAATGCTAAAATTTACTTGAATACTGGTTTATGTAGCCTAAGTCTTATTTGAAATGACATCAGCCATATGATTTGCAATGACAAGCAAGCTAATGATTACTTTAATATTGCATCTATTTCAATAGTTTGTAGCTTAATAAACATATTTAATCATATTAAAGTTTTTATAAAAGCTATTTTTGCTAAAAACTCTATAGAAAAAAAATGGTTCATGTTGGTAATATTAATCTTGTATTGTTTTGTTTTAAGAATTTTTGTCAAGCATGATCATATTTCACTACTTTGCAACTATTTGTAGGAGGTAAACAAGATTTAAAGACTGATGCTGTATCTCAAATCTTGTTCAGCTTGAACCCAGAAGATACTAATAATAGTTTTATCCAAATGCCTGCATTGAATCGAGGTGTTTTTTTGTTGATCAATAGTGGGATTTGCTTCTTCAGTTTTTTGCTGTTTTACTACAAAGATTATGTAATTATTATGAATGATTCTTGTTATAAAATGGCAAAAACAAGTGACAGATGTACATTTCCCAAGTTAACCACTTGTTTATTCAATAATTCAATAATTACTATAATACTTTGTTTTAATTTCTCACCATAGAAATATATATATATATCTATTAAAATAATCTTGCAACTTAGTAAGGGCCTCAAAGTGACTATATGAGTAATAGTAATGAAAACAAAACTAGTAATAATAATCAGAATAATAACTGCATGTAATTCGACCAAAATTTGCTTTTGGGAGGAGAAAATGATTCCATCTTGGAGGAAAAATTGCAGAAAAAAATGTTCAGTTTAAATCTGATCTCAAGATATTGGCTTAAACTTACAATAATATAACCTCACAGCAACATACAGTAGATGTCAACACTTGACATTATAAAAAATGTTTTCAAAATGTATTTGAAGTTCCTAACAACTTTTTTGGTTTCATGTGACCTCACCTTCCTCTAAGTTATGACCTTTTACATACTTCTGATTCATATTCACAGTAATTGAAACCTACAATGTTATTAATTATATCTAATAAAGACATTTGTAGCATAAACTTGCCCCAGAAGTTCATAAATAAGTAAAGAAAAACACAACAATTTCGAGGAGGAGGATGCCACCAAAAATTGTACAAACTTCCTGGAAGGAAGTGGAATATATTTTATATTGGATTTTGTGTTGCTATTAGTTACCAAAAACTGTTTAGACAATTCTATAAACAGAACAATCATAAATTTAATACTTAAAAGGAATAATTGAAAAGTATTTTCAATTGGTTGTCAGAATTAGAAGTCTAATTACATGCTGAACAACAACAACAAAAATAATAATAATAATAGTTAGAATGAAAACCTTAACAAAAACTATAAGCATACAAACAGTATTACAAACTTAATCTAATCTAACTTTAACATAACCTAAACCTAATTAGGCTTGTCTAACTTCGGTGAACAACATGGATAAATGCTTTATCTAAATCCAACTTTGCCTTAATAAAGTTAATTTGCTTAAATAAATGTAACTGAGCCTAAAAAGAATAAGTTTCTTGAATAAATTGAACATAGCAAATTTAGGTCGGTGATGAAAAAAGATAAAACAATGTTGTCCATCCATACAGTATCTGTGAAAAGAAATGAAATCGCAGCCCGTTCCGTTCTTCTTAATAACAGACAATGTCCTAAACCATTTAATAAAATTTATTCTGGCCCTTTGATTTATGTTAATGTTTTTACTAAATTGTAATGGAGTTTGCCAAAAACTGAGTATTATGTCCGTTTAGGTCTTTTCGTTCCCTTTAATAAATAAAATGCCTTAAAAATGGAGAAATGCCAAAAATGTATGTCTTCTTTGAAATGAAAAGATAAATTTTGTCACCCTGTTGCAATATATGGTGAAAGGCAATGTTTAGTTATTACACCATTAGAATCACTATTCAAGAACTCGCCAAATTGAATTATTCAATAATTTAGTCTAGTGAAAAAATATTTGAATGTAATCTACTTTTCTTCAGTTGAGTAAAGCATTTAATACTTTTTCCAGCTCTTCCAGCATGTAATTTGATAAAAATTTATTTTCTGGAGGATGTAAATACAGTATCTTGCATCTGGAAGAGTCCCTGGTGAAAATTTTAAATTAAGCTAAATTTAAATATCTTGTCACTTTTTGTAACTACATGTGCATTATAAATTATGCTATAGCTATAGGATTTATAATTGTTATGCTATATTATTTATAATTGTGTTATGCTATATTATTTATAATTGTTAGTCTTTAGTTGTGTAAAAAAAATTATCTATGCTTATTAAGATGTCTGCTAATCTTATTAACCATATTTAGTTAGCTGTGTCTGGAAGACTAGCTTCCGTAATTTGCCTCTGATTGTTGGGGTGTTGAATTCTACTAAATTTTGCCGTTTTTGTTGAGCATTGCAGAGCAAAAGCTTTACATAAGTTTTACTTTTCTGTCGTCTGCATTTGTGACATAAAATTTTGCAATAAAATATAATTTCTGGGTATCGGCTAATTTTTTTAATTTTATATTTATCATCATAATATATTTGATTAGGAAGATTTTTGATTAAATAACTGATTTAATAAGAACAATATTAACTGATTTATATTTTTCATGCTAAGAAGTTTTGAGTAATTGAGCATGACTTTTTTTCTGATGGTCTATTATAATGAGGTACATGCTTGACTAAAGCTTATCAATAGCTCTTCATCTTTGATTCAATAAAAAATTTCTTGAATCATTTGGGTCTTTTTTCATGAATTTGGCCATTTTTTTTACATTTCCTAATTTTCATGTTAAAAAGTTTTGTTTGGCAAACTTATTTTGTGCATACCGTTTTATTTTTGGTTTTATAACAATAATTATTGAACATAAACAAAAAATATATGCATTATGAATGAGTCAATGACCCATCTTGAATAATTTTTCTTTAAAACTTAATTTATGGTAATAAATTTGTTTCTCTAATGTTTTTCAACTTGTAAATTTTTTTTTGCTCTACTTTGGAAAAAATATTTTTTACAGGAATACTTATTTAACATAAATAAAAGATACATTATGAATGATTTATCTTGAATACAGTTTTCTTTAAAACCTGAATTTATTGAAATAACTAAATTTGTATATGGACTTATTGAATTCAGAGGAATGATTTATAGATGTCTCTGCTATAAACCTGTAGGGTTTGGTTGGACTATTTCTATTTGAAAAATTCTGAATAGTTTGCTGCTGAAGATACAATGCATTTAAATTGGATCAAAGACAAATTCCTATTTCTTCCAATTTAGTGTTTGATATATAATAATTTATTTAAATTTTATTAACTAATTAAAAATCTAAAGTCTGTAAGGTTTAATTTCTATCACAAAGTTCAATGTTTTTATACCTTATAGCTACTGAAATTCACAAGAAAAGTGCTAATAAATAGTTCATCAAGTGTCACTAATTATTTTTTGTTTCTCTTGCCAGAATTTTTAACGAGCCAAAATGCCGGCTGTCAGAGGCGATGGCATGCGTGGACTTGCCGTCTTCATATCTGACATAAGGAATTGTGAGTATCTGTCATTGGTTGCTAACTTTCTATGCAGGTGGTGGAGCCCAACAACTTATTGACATTTTGTTTATAAACCCGATTGCTTATAACAATGAGGTCAATGTTGAATGAGACCGAGCAGGTCACAATAGGATAGTTATTGAAGGCCTGGATTGTTTTCCTTGAAAAAATGTCTTTATTTTTTTGTCAACTTCAACTTCCTTCTCCACCATCTATGTATTTGTAATGGTTTGTTATTGTTAGGCAATGTTTTAAAATATTTTCAACGATAAAACCAAGACAAATTTTATGCAATATCTAAATTAAGCCAAATTTTGTTTTGAGCTTAGCCAGCATAATATTTTTTGTTTGGTTTATAAAGCTTGCATAATTTATAATTCTGCAAAAATAGTTATATTCTTTTATTTATTTAAATTAAAAAATTTATTTTATCTAAAGTGAAACTTTTATTGAAATTTTTTTTAAGATTTGTTCAAACCTTTACCTGTTTACCTTTTACATTAATTTGTTTTGCATAATTTATTAAAAAATTACTGAAAGATTTGTGAAGTTTTGTTCATAATGTTGGCACAGACAATATTATTCTGAATATTTATTGATTATAAAAATATGACAAATGACTCATTATTGTGTTGATGTAATACTTTTATTGGTCTCAAATTTTTCAATGTTTATCTTGTCTTGGGTTTTAATTGTATGTAATATGTTGTTATGAGCTTGTTAAGCTGTGTTTGAAATGAAAATAAAGAGCTTGTATCACTAAAGACTTTTTCTTAAATAAATATTTACTTGTTAAAACATAAATTTTATAAAATAAAAAAAACATCAAGTTCATGGTTAACCATGATTATTTCTTTTCATATAGGCTTGGTTATTGGTTTTAATATAATATTAGGTATTTTTTATTTTATTTATTATTATTTTTATTATTATTTATTATTTTGTTATCTACATTTTTTCATCAAATTAACTTAGGAAAAAAACTTGTTGAAAAATATTTCTATTTTAGTTTGATTTATGCATCAATGGATTGGAAATGAAGTATACATAACTAGTCTCTAATGTGATTTTTTGATTAAATGATGTTTTCTCACTATGTAACACCATTTTTGATTGACATTTATGGAGATTATAATTTTTTCTTAAAGTTACTGAATGAATCATCGGGAGACATTTGAACTGTTTGGTTCGTGGATTACTAGTTAGTTGAAGGTTTAGAGAAGTCTATTTAAATGAAATGAAAGAACAGGCGATTCTAAGGCAGAATGCCTAAAGGCCTTTTTTTTTAGACTTAATCCAATTTATCATTAAATTCATGATTAACCAACAATTTTTTGGAGGTTTAGATATATTTTTATTATTAACAAATGAAAGAAAAGGGTTAATATAATAAAATATAGAATTGTATTTAAAAATTGAACATTTTAGAAACTTTTTAACATACAAACACAACTTTTAATGCATAGCATTTACTCTTGCTTGTTTATTCTACATACATTTCAATGTTGAACAGTCTATAGTATACATAAATTTAAAATTTGACAATACTTACTTTTTTGAGACCGTTTCATTGACTCTAAATTTGTAATCCTGTTGCCAAATATTTGGCCAATATTTCTATTTGGACACTTTCTTATCAATCCTTTTTGTGGCATAACCAGTGCTATGGAACTAACTATAATCCTTCGACATTTCGAGGAAGATTCTGGTCCTGCTGAAAAATGTCGTGGCTTTTGCCCCACTATCCGTACAGTCCCTCCAGGAAATACCTGGAAAAAATATGCACATACTTGGCATGTTTTGTTCACAAATCACGTACATACGTAATTTGCGGATACAACACATCAAGCAAGTACCTTTTTTTTGAAAAAACATACCAGAAGTATGTATTTTGGCAAAGTAAGTTTGGTATGTGAGGTGTATATTTGTACAGCATACATATTTTGGCAACGTATGTGAGGTATGTTTAGTACCCGTAGATATGTACAACAATGGTGCTAAAGACCAGGGTTTTTTGTCCTTCAAGATTTTTTAGTCCTCTTTAACCGAAACATCAGCACAAAGTAGCTTTTTCTGCGATAAAACTTAAAACCAATCATAAACGAACGTCCTTTTAAAATGGAAAAATATTTTTTATTAACCTGTGTACAATGTACGACTTCTGGGAAGGATGTTTTACCAAGTTTTTATTCTAGGTAAAAGCAAGGAGGCGGAAGTGAAGCGGATAAACAAGGAGTTGGCGAATATCAGGTCCAAGTTCAAGGGGGACAAGACACTCGATGGCTACCAGAAGAAAAAGTATGTCTGCAAGTTGCTGTTCATCTTTCTGCTCGGCCATGACATCGACTTCGGCCACATGGAGGCTGTTAATTTGCTGTCCTCGAACAAGTACACCGAAAAACAGATTGTGAGTAATCTTACATTGCTTCTCTGGAGGACATTTGGTGTTGGTGCTTAGTCCAATTGTTGGGCTTTGCTGGCCTCCCGTCTATTTTGATATTTGATATTTGATAGACAACAAATTCTATATTTTTGTTTTCATTAACTAAAATGCCAGGCACCTGTTTGCTTCACTGCCATAATCAAACCAATCATTGATTTAACTGCTGTTTGGTTTTGTTGCATCTCAAATTGATATGCAGTATTGAGCAAAATATTCAAATTTGAAACAAAATATAAATTTATATATCACAATTCAATCAATTTGTTTTATAGATGCAAATCAAAGGAACAAAATGTCTTTTGAATTGTTTTTATAAAACAAGTTGCTGAAATAGTTGACAAATGTTTGCAGATTCAATTCTTGGCAATAAAATTTGTCTAAATATAATCGCTTTTATTGTTTGATGTTCTATTTCTATAAGAACAAAAAAAAACTTTTATCCTTAAAGATAATGGATGATTTGAATTCTCTTTTCAGGGTTATTTATTCATTTCGGTGTTGGTGAACACAAATAGTGATTTAATTAAGCTGATTGTTCAAAGTATTAAGAATGACTTGACTTCTCGGAATCCAGTGCATGTGAATCTTGCCCTGCAGTGTATAGCTAATATTGGATCTAAAGAGATGGCCGATGCTTTTGGAAATGATATTCCTAAAGTATTAGTTGCTGGGTAAGTTGTGTTTTTACAATTGTTTACCTTCAAGCTTTGTATATGAAAAACTTTCTATGTAATAATAAATAAAAATTTTGGATTTCATACTGAGACAAATGTAATAGTTTAAAAATTCATATCCAACAAAATTGGCTGGATTTAATTTTACTGACCACTTAGTAGGCTATGTTTATATAGTTAAAATAGTTTTTCTCTAATGCATTTATTTGCTTGACAATTAAATGAACATAATTTTTTCAGTGAAACCATGGATGTAGTTAAGCAATCTGCTGCACTCTGTTTACTTAGACTATTCCGCACAACTCAAGATATAATTCCTGGAGGTGAATGGACTTCAAGGATAATCCACTTGTTGAACGACCCTCATATGGGTGTAGTCACTGCTGCCAGCTCACTCATCGAGGCCCTAGTCAAAAAGAATCCAGACGAGTACAAAGGATGCGTCTCGCTTGCTGTTTCTCGGTTGTCTAGGATTGTCACCGCCAGTTATACTGACTTCCAGGATTACACTTACTACTTCGTACCGGCCCCGTGGTTGTCCGTGAAGTTATTGAGACTGCTGCAGCATTATCCACCACCTGAAGACCCAGGTGTCCGAGGCAGACTAAATGAATGTCTTGATACTATTCTGAACAAGGCACAAGAGCCTCCCAAGTCTAAGAAAGTTCAACATTCCAATGCAAAGAATGCCGTCTTGTTCGAAGCAATCAGTATAATCATCCATTCGGACAGCGAACCTAATCTCTTGGTCCGAGCCTGTAACCAACTCGGTCAGTTTCTGTCTCACAGGGAGACAAACCTCCGCTATCTGGCATTGGAAACCATGTGCCTCCTGGCGACATCGGAGTTCTCGCACGATGCTGTCAAGAAGCATCAGGAGACTGTGATAAACGCCCTCAAAACAGAAAGGGATGTGAGCGTGAGGCAGAGGGCAGTCGACCTCCTTTATGCAATGTGCGATCGCACAAATGCAGAGGAGATCGTCCAGGAGATGCTAAACTATCTGGAAAGTGCCGACTACTCGATCCGGGAGGAAATGGTGCTGAAGGTGGCTATCCTGGCAGAGAAGTACGCACAGGACTACACCTGGTATGTCGATGTCATCCTGAACTTAATTAGAATTGCTGGTGATTATGTCTCGGAGGAAGTCTGGTATCGGGTCATTCAGATTGTGGTCAACCGAGAAGACGTTCAGGGTTATGCCGCTAAGACTGTGTTTGAGGCTCTTCAGGCTCCAGCGTGTCACGAAAATATGGTGAAAGTTGGCGGGTATATTTTAGGAGAGTTTGGCAACCTGATTGCCGGCGATTCCAGATCGGCCCCTTCTGTACAGTTTCAGTTGTTACATTCGAAATATCATTTGTGTTCTCCCAGTACCAGAGCCTTATTACTTACAACTTATATTAAGTTCATCAATTTATTCCCAGAAATTAAAGGTCAAATCCAAGATATCTTGAAATCTGATTCGAATCTTCGATCCTCCGATGCCGAACTGCAACAAAGAGCTTCCGAATATTTGCACCTGTCTGTTGTCACCTCCCAAGATGTTCTTGCAACGGTACTAGAAGAGATGCCGCCGTTCACGGAGAAGGAGTCGTCAATCCTGGCCGTATTGAAGAAGAAGAGTGGACGCATGTCTGCTCAAGAAGCACAAAAGGAGGCTAAGACTCACAACCGAGAGAACGCCATAACTGCCAACAATGGAGCCCCGCCTACTATCCACGAACGAAGCATTGGTGAGAAAGTGAACAGCTCTTCGTCTGCAGATCTGCTCGGTCTCTCCACACCTCCTGCCGCTCAAAACAACACTCAAAATAACTCTGGTGCACTGCTGGATATGCTCGGAGATCTGTACAGCGGCGGAACTAATCCCACTCAAAACGGGACTGTTTCAAATACTCCTTCAACTGTGTCTTCATCTACCACTGATAATATAAAGAAGTAATTATTTACAATTTTTTTAGATTTATGAAAAATCTTTGCACAACAGTAATTTGTAGATCAAGTTTAGTTTTCAATGTTGTGAAAAATCTCTTGATAATAATGATAGCTAATAATTGTTCATAAATTTGATTCCAATATTTTTTGTGCTTTGAGTTTTGCCTCTTAAATTTCAAAAAAACTTAAACTGCCATTACTTCCAGATTTGTATGCAAGAATAATGGTGTTCTTTACGAGAATGACATCATTCAAATTGGGATTAAGTCTGAATTCAGGCAAAATCTTGGCCGTGTCGGAGTGTTTTATGGAAATAAAACGTCAATGCCTTTACAGGTGGGTAATATTTTCTCGGTATTTTTCGGCAAAATAAATAGTTATTTGATCCCCATGATAAATAATATAAGAAAATGGCATGTAAGGCAGAAATAAATACTTGTTGTATCAAAATACCTTGGAATCGAGATGAATTTTTCGGCATTTCATTAAGCTATTTTGAGCTAATAATTACTCCAGACAGCTTCATTAATGGCGACACAATAGAACATATTTTACATATTTATGTATTTTCAGGCATTTAATCCAAACATATCAGTGAGTGTGCCACAGCAAGGCAAGGTGACGGTGCAAGTGAAGCCTGTCGAACCAGTCATTGAAGCCGGGGCTCAGGTACAGCAACTGGTCAACGCCGAATGCATTGATGATTTCGATGGTATGTTTCATTAATTTTATTTCTACCTATGCCAGTGGTTGAATTTTGCTAAAAAAAACATTAATTTGTGTCAAGTGAACTGGAGGCAATGATTTTCTGGGGTCCTGGTATGAGTATGAGAAATTTTTTTTAAATTCTTATATTTTTTTAAAATAAACTATTTTTTTTGCTTGATTAGTTTTTAGCCTCCAATTCAAATGCAGGTCTGGTAAGATGTACAAAAAAATGTACTTCAGTAATGCATTTTATACCATTTGAAAGCAAAATTTTTTTGTATAACGATTCCATAGACAAAAAATTGCGAGATTTTGATATAAAAAACAACCAACTAAAAAATTGGTTGTGCTTATATTCTATAATCTTATGTATTGAAGGTTAAATTCAATAAGATGATTTTATTTATTATGAAATGGCCTGGATTTCAATTGTGTATTAATTACGGCAAAATATTTCTGAATTGAACATCAATCTAGACACCAGCTGAAAAACTGCTAATTCTCACTTTTAAACTATAAATCAGCTTCATGAACAAAAAACCGTTTTTTTAATATTTCGACAAAAAACAATGCAATAATATAAATTTAATATTTACATAACTTATTGGTTGTTGAGGACTCTTACTAGGGTGGTGCTGAATACCTCAGGGTGCAGCGCCGGGTATAGGCCCATTTATTTATATATTATTTGTTCATTCTTACAACATTGGTAAAACTTTTTCACCCATTGTGTATCTGATTTTCATTGGAAAATAAAATAGTTCTAAAGAGCTAAGATTTTTTTCTGTCCTAATTTCACAAATTTCTCATGAATGAAAAATTTGAAATGCTTTTGTGTTTCAGGCTTACCAGAAATGAGTATCGGCTTCACCTATGGCAACGTTCCTCAGAGACTCACTCTGCATCTACCTCTGTCCATCAACAAGTTCTTTGAGCCGACAGACATGAACGGCGAATCTTTCTTTGCCAGGTGGAAGAATCTCAGCGGGTGAGTCTGCGATCCAGTCTCGTTGCTAGATTGCTTTCACAATGTTATATGTGCATTATTTTTGTCATATTTTTATTTGATAAATGAATTTTATTGAAATATTTTCAGTTTTATTTTTTTAGTAATTATTCTCCAAAGTCGTACACACAGCCACTTGCTCCCATCAAAGATTGAGGCCTTTTTCTTGCCAGTGAGCAGCGGCTTTCAATCAACAAACGACACATTTGACTCATTTATAATTATCATTTGCATGTCCAGCTACTTTCAGACTTTCTAGTCCTAACACATTTAGATCTTTTGTGGGTCTGTTTTCTGTATTTGCAGGTGTTTTGGATGACACTGTGAAGACGGCCTTTCTCATTCCTTGTGTACATCTCAGTTTTGGAAGATTATTCTTGTGATGCTGGATTCTTTTCATCTAATTTTGTCTGAACAACTAACCTTAAAACTTTATCATGATAAAATAGTGATTAATGTATCAGCATTTTGAATACAGAAAGTAATTGCAATGAAAAATGTATACAATAGCTTGTAATCAATTATTCACTTCCACCTTTTTGATTTTTTCTGTAAATATTCCAGTTGGTGAAAAATTCACTCCTTGTATTATCAATGTAATTTGGCCAAACCTGCATAATCTGTGGTTGCAGCACCATGGTTTGGTTAAACTGTTTAGGGGAATTTTTGAGATTCATACACTTTGTCATTTAATTTCTTATTGTTCATTAAAGATTTGCATGAACTTCAGATATAATTTTTACTTCATTTACTCTTTTTTTGTTGAGAATAACTAATCTGCATTTAACCGAAAACAAATAATTGCAATTTAAAATATAAGAAATATTAGCAAAAAAATCCTTATACATATTCACTTCAAAATATTAGAATAAAAATGATTTAACTCAAAATTGTAATTGTATTGACCGACTAAAATTAGAACAAATTGATTCTATCATTGGTCATGATTTCTTCAGGGTTCTAATTTTACGAATAAAAAAAAAGGAGTACATGACCAAGTTAATCATACGGATTGGTTGGACTTGATTCTTTATTATTTTCAAGTATTTATATAGGATTGGAGCAAGATTATTTTAGGATCTTATTTGCTCCGGTACTGTATAGATACTAATCAAATTCAACCTATCAGTATTATTAAATCTTTTAATGTGCTTTTCAAGTGACCCGCAATAACTCCGCTCCCTCTTTCAGACAACAACAAGAGAGCCAGGAAATATTTAAAGCTACGTCGCCTATGGAAAGTGCTGCTATAAAAACAAAACTTCTTGGGTTTGGCATGCAACTCTTAGAGGGTATTGATCCTAACCCAGATAATTTTGTTTGTGCAGGAATTATCCATACGCGTACACAGCAGATTGGTTGCTTACTTCGACTAGAGCCAAATAGACAAGCTCAGGTTGGTTCCTTTCCCTTTTTGATTTATTGGCGACATTTCTGTGAATAATGATTCCTAATGCAATGACCAGTACAGTTTCCTTGCTGCAATTCACTCTACTTATCCCAAGCTCACCTTAACTTACATGATCTTATATTAGTATGAAGTTGAATATGGTGAATTATATGGTCTAGTATAGTTAGATTAAATTGGTCATTATTTAGAAGTAAAGTCTTCCATTCATTTCAAAATTACTTGTATCATTGTTATGGGCTGTTTTAAAATATATTGAGCATTCTCATTTCTAATTTGCCAAAATAAGTGCTATTTTTAATTCTTTAAAATTGTCGTGCATGGAATTTGCACAAAATAAGTGGTATCTCCAATCTAAGAAAGTCAGTGGTAATTTACTCATTTAAAAAAGTTAGTGTGTTTATCTCTTAAATATTTTTTTGTTATTTGGCAATTTCAAATTCTCTTCTCCTACAGTTTTTATATGGTTTTCAACAATACTTTGCCAGACCAGAACTTTAAATTTAAGAAAACTAATTTTCAACAAAAAAATATGTTAAATCATTTATGAATGTTTAGATGTATTGTTAATGAAAGATGCAGAATTATTATACAGTTGTTGATACCTTGCGTTTGCACCTTCCCATTTCGCAGATTTTTGTCCCAGTTTATTGTTAGAGATTTGTTAACTTTATTTTTCCAAAGTAGGCTAAACATATTTTTTATTTTAAAGCAATGATTATTTAAAAAAATGAAAGATGTGTGCATTAGGAATGTCATATCTTAAATACATTTTTTCTGAAAAACGAATTTATTGACATACTGAATTTTTATGTTTATGAACTTGTGAATTTTTCAAAAGGAGACTAAACAGCTTTTATTTTTATTTTAGAGCAATTATCATTCAACAAAATAAAAATATAAGCACCAGCAATGATGTATCTTGAATATTTTTTTTCTAAAACTTGAATTTATTGAAATAACTACGTTTTTGTCTTTTTTCATTTTGCTTCACAGTGCTCTTTGGCTCTATAGCTAATTAAAAATATGTTGCTCACGAGACTGGAATGTAACCACACAATTTGAGTGTAATCGCACTATAAATGGAAAAAAATATATTTTTCTGTTAATGTGAAGTACTTTGTTGTTTTTGATTGCTGGTAAAATGATTTTAATCAAATAGGTGCACCTGGATAGAACTTGGTTCACAAAAGCTTATTTAACACTTATTCTAAGTGGATTTGTAGGCAGCATTCTACCAATATAGAAATGCTTAATTTAATGGTGTTTTAAAATATTTTTTCCAATAAGGCTGGTTTTAAAACGGTTATTCTCTATTTTGTGTGATCTGCGATGTCATGATTGGCCAGAACTAGCAATTCCAAGTTTTCCAAATCCTATGGTTTATTCAGGGAAAACTTTTACCTTAAACCTATGATTTATTCACAGTGAAAACCTTTGACATGTGTAAATGCAGAATGTAAAATAATTAAATATATTTGCTTAAAGTATTGTAGAGAAGAGATATTTAAATGTCCTTTCTTTCAGATGTATCGGCTCACCATCAGATCTAGCAAAGACACTACATCCAAGATACTTTGCAAGTTATTATGCGAACAATTTTGATAAGTCTAGCATGAATCATCGAGATGTTATGTCGGTGTGGTAAAGTGATGTGTTCTGAATTATTTAATTTCTATCTCGAATAAATTTTAATTTCCTTTACAAAGTATGTATTAATAAAAAAATGAAGTGCATTTGGTCACTCCATAAATTTTTATTGTTTCACAAAGTGAAGTGTAACCAATAGTTGAAAATGAAGGTTTAATTTTGTGGCATTGTTAACTGTTCCTTGAGAGAGAAACAAAAAATAGTCTTTAGAAATGTTTTGTTTTATTTAAATCAATTAAAGTTATTAGTTTAATTGAATTCTTTTTAAAAACGATCAAGATTGATGCCATAATCCTCATGAATTGCCATTTAGTCGATCATTAAAGGCATGAACAATTGGTTAAAATAAACCTGAGTCTATTTATTTTCACTTTATGTTCATTAAATTTCTCCTTTGGTTATGCGACTTCATCTAACTTTTCAAGTGTACGAAAAATTTTGTTTGCAGCTATTTTTCCTTCAATTTTCTTGGCCTAATGAACCTAAAGTGAATAGTCTTATCAATTGCATCCACGGAAATCCTATTAATATTTTTAACTTTTCCCCCAATAATGCAGAGAGGTTGACCAGCTAGAGCCTTTCTGTGAATGTGTATGTGTGTTCAATTGAGATCCTATTTTAAACTAAAACATTCTTGTTTGAAAGATAGCTTGAGACTAAATCTTTAAAATTTAATGGAAAGGGCCTCTACTTTTCTGTTGCTTTTTTTATAGTTTTGGTTTTCAGCTAAATCTTACAATAAAAACTTGAATGTTTAAATTCATCTAGACCTTCATGCCTAAAATTCGAACCACGTACATCGAAAAGCATTCTGAATATAAATTCTTTATAAAATTAATAAACACAAGTTTAAAAACTAGTATTGGTTTACTTAAACTGATAATTTCTAATATTTTAATGTTTTGCATAGTCCCATCTTGACATCGATGGAATTATAAATGAACAACGAAAGTTGTCTCTGCAAATATATTATAACATTGTAGTTTGTCTTGAACATTTTTAATTTTCCATAGAAATTGACAATAATAGTTAAAAACCTGTCTCAATTTATTAGGTTTAAATTATTAACGTTTGTATACATATATATAAAAGTGTGTATAGCAAATGTATTGATATTTAAATTAAACAAGGTTTCCTTTATAATCCTGTTTGGACTTTTCTTTGGATTATAGCGAGGTGAAAAACTTTCAGTTGAATAGTTTACTTCAAATATGAAGTAGATGCAAATTCGCTCAGATGACTTCATCAGCATTCCAAACATTTTAATTATTTCCTATTTTTTATTTGCTTTTCTTAAATCATAAGAAATAATTATGATCATTCAAGTTTGCTCACTGAACGTTCATTGCTCGTAATTAAAAGTAAAAATTAACAACAATGAAAGTTATCATGCATTTGGTTAAAATTGATTGGCATTGCTTTCTCGAATATTGTTAATTAAGAAGTTTAATGAAGATTAAAATATAAATGTTTTGAATAGAATAAATGTATTGTACACTTAGTTGTTGTTAAGGTTGTTTCTTCCTCGAAAAATATTATTAATTTGACCAATTTTTGCCTTGTCGACAGTGTTTAAATTGACATAGAAATCTAGAAATTGTAAATTAGTTTTTGACGCAACTGAGTTCCTCACAAACCTTTTCAAGGCAATAGTTCATTACAACCATTTTAAAACCGATTGTTTTGTACATATTGTCCGATGAGGATTTACTCGAGAGATAATTACTCTGAACGAACCGTTAGGAATAAAATTAATTGCATCAGTTATTATAATTCTTGAAATCCTAGAAATATTGAATATGTATGAATGATCTGTGCGAGATAGTTTTAACATATATTGTATATTAAAGATATAAATTGTTAAAAATATAAGTTTGTTAATGTTGTATAAATTTCCTGAGCTGGAACAAATAGAATGTGTTGAAATTGTAATTAGTAATTATGAATTGTACTTTATTATAACATACAATGAAGGTATTGTCGTTGATTTGTTTAAATATTTCTTTGGTGCTGACTTATTGAGAGATTTATATACTGCAACTAGAATACTTTCATACAAAGTATAATAGAAATGAAAGTTTACTATCCATATAAATGCTCAACATTTCAAACATACATGATTATAAATGCATAATAATTTAAACCTTAACTAAGAATGTTACAAACTGGCTTCTAGTTTCTATATATAAATTTCTTACAGTAGCATTTCCTATATAATTATCCATTACTATTTCAATTTAAAACCTATTATTATGATGTTTCTTCTCAAATTTCATAGTTTATGCTTTCTTGAATAGTCTTTCATAGATTATTTTTTTAATTATTTTGATTTGTTTTCTTAAGAGTGAATGTTGGTCTGTTGAATTTACCACTGTAATGTTCACATTTGAAAATCTCTTAAAAGACATGTTCAGTCCTAAAATGTTTTTTGTTTCTGAAATTTTTTTCTATAAATATATAATTTAAAAACTACATTTTTTCTTTTGTTGTAAGTTAAGTTAGATTGGTCTTGTTATATTATATATTATTGTAAATACATAATAGTAATTTCTTATTTACTTTTATTTCATTATATTTAATAAAATCCTACATTGATAAGATTGGTTGTTATCAACAGAATAAAAATCTTTAAAAGTTGATGTTAGTCAAGGTGCATTAACAAACAAGAATATCAAGTCTGTGTTATGCAGATTTGGTGTAATGTATTGTAATAAATGTTGGTATTTATAATATTCTTGCATGTTTTCACCTTTTACATTATTATCCCATACACAAATTAATTGTACTATATTCCAGTACAATAAACATAAGATTGGCTTTGCATATAGAATATATTCAGAAGTAGCAGAGGAATTTGCCTCCTACTTTTCAGGCATATCCACTAAGGGCAACATTCAGCCACTGACTCAGTGGCTAAGCTAGAAACAATATCCCATTACAATGAAAACTTCACTATGAGAGAATTTGACCATGCAATAGACAGCT
>JARUHE010339550.1:0-10524 GCA_031471125.1 Archaeomysis grebnitzkii | reverse complement strand
ACTAACCAGACCCAACGTTGCTTAACTTCGCTGATCATACGGGAAGCGGTGTTTCAACGTGGCCAAGGTCGTTGACGTACCAGTAGGATGGATACCCTAACAAATGCATTTGTTTATTTTAAACGTAAACGAAACTAATGCACAGCCAATAGCAACAAAAGCATTTATTTATACTCACAACTGCATCTCTTTGATTGATCACTTCCAGTGCATGTCTTTTGATTGCATGGAAGGCAGCGTTTGGGGCATATCCTGGATGAGGGGGCGGAGCTTGTGGGATTGGAATATCAGTCTTGCCTATCGTCGCAACCTGTTGACGTCTCACAGCCAAGATTTGGAGCAGCTGAAACAATTTTTTCAAGTTAACCAAGTGAGAAACAAAGAAACAAATTAATTCAAGTATGAGTAAAAAATATTTTTCAAACCAACTCAATTTCCTTCAAAAATATCAAAAATGAATAAGTGTCCAACCAACCTTTCATTTTTTATATAAATTCTACTTTTAATAAGTGATATTATGAATTTATAATTGAAATAGTTCATGCATGCAAACTTTTATCAACTTTTAGTTTTAACGTACAGGTCTTATTTCAAGTTTGAAACTTATAGGTAAAATAAAGAAGATATTTTTAAAAAGTTTTAGCCTTAATATAAATGTGCTATTTTAAGATAAAACTAGAAGGTAGACTATAAATAATTACCTGTTCATTACAATGTCTATCGTGGATATGTGTCATGGCACTAAATCTTTTTCTAGTCATTGAATCGCATCCAACCCATTGGCATTGCAATTCAGTTATGTGGGCTGGACAATGAATTTTGCAAGCATGGTGATACACTTGGCCAGGTGAAGAAAACACCTGATTGCAACCTCTCCATTCGCAAAGGTACTGCAGGTTTGAATGATTTTTCCGTCTAGCAACACCGGAAGATAGTATTTGAGGTGCAGGAATATGTGGCGTTTGACTGGTGACAGTAATTGTATTATGAGACACAGGCACGGCAGTCGGACCTGCTGGAGCAGGTGCTATTGCAGATGCCACAGGTATCGTAGTTTGGGAAGGATTAAAACCAGTACTTGTGGAAACTTGAACGGCGTGAGAATTGCTTGTCATTATTGTATCTACATGGGGAATACTGGGACGAACTGTTCTCACTGTAGCACCACCAACATTATTATTGCCAGACACAACTTGAACAACTTGTTGGCCTAAATGACGTGGCAAAACCACCTGCCCACTTTGAGCTTGACCTGGCACGACCATTTTTTGGTTTGGTAAGATAATGAGTGTTTTAGGGGAATTACTTCCTGCATTTTGAGAAGCCAACAGCATGGTTCCTCCAACAGAATTTCCAGGTACAACAACTTGGCCACCTTGAGTCTGGTCACTTGAGACTACCACTCCAGAACTTTGCTGTTGACCATTATTCATGACAACAGATTGGTTTTGTTGATTACCCATCAGAATTTGCTGATTACTGTTAGTCAGGATCATCGTTTGGCCACCACTGGAAACCACCACTTGTTGTCCTTGTTGTTGGCTGGGCATCATGACAGTTTGACCTTGATTGCTATTGCTCATAACAATTTGGCCCTGCGATGAGCCAGTATGCATGATCATCTGACTCTGAGATACTGGTGTATGGCCTTGAACAATGACTTGTCCCTGCATATTGTTGGTGCCTTGAACCATCATAGGTTGGCCAGTTCCTTGTGACAAGATCACCTGTCCACCAAGTAACTGACCAAGTTGACCTTGGTGAAGAATCACTCTTTGTGGTTGTCCTGAACTGGTGAGTACATGTTGTAACACATGACCTCCGCCCGGTCCTTGAGCTATCACCTGACCACCCGTACTCGTCGTCAGAACAGAAGGGTTCGAGGCAGAAATAATTTGCCCGGAAGAGGTTTGGATGAAGCGAGGAGTTCCTTGGATGATCAACTGACCATCTTGATTAGAAACTGTCTGGGAGGTGATGTTTTGAGAATTTAGGGCAGCTTGTGAGACTACAACCGTCTGTGATTGGCCGGTCACGATTTGTGAAGACGGAGTAGTTTGATTGAGAAAGATTTGCTGAGTTTGTCCTACAGACTGCTGACCCTGACTCATCACTACCTGTGCTGAATGTCCTGTTGTGGGCAAGATGTGAGATTGGATTTGGTTTTGTTGGCCTTGGCTTAGAACAACTTGTGTTTGCGACGTAGTTGATGTCTGAGGAATTGGCTTTGGTGCAATGGCAGGTTGTTGACCTTGACTTAGAACCACTTGACTACCATGAGAAATTATTTCACTACTTTCGGTACCATTTTGACTAACATACAGGGTGATTCGGCTGTCTTGGCCAGAGTTGGAATCGTCCAACGCAAATCGCTTGACAGATCCGGTATCTGGTGTTGCAGGCCTCTTAACACCACCTTGAGACATGACTGTCACCTGGCCATTAGTGGCTATCGGTCCATTCACTTTGACATCTTGTGTAGCTGCATCAAACAAATCTTTGTCATTTATTCTCAGGTCTTTGTCAACAACGCCATTCAGAATATCACCACCAACTGTTTTTTCCAATAAATCGGCCAAAACATTCTTCTGACCAATATTCACATCACTCAAAGAATCGTCTCTTTTCACTCCATTCTGTAGAATGCCTTCGAAGCTCGTAACTTTATCTTCCAGGCCAACTGACATTGATGAACTGGAATCTTCATGTTTGATCACCTGAAAATATTTTTTTAATTAATAAAGATAAACATTTTTTTCATAGATAATGACAAAGGTTCAATTAATTATTATTTGACATTAATACGGTACCAGAGCAACAAGAAAACATTGTTTAACATAATTAATCAAAAAGAAAATGAGGCCATGATAGCAAATATTAGAGAATAGTGAGAAAAGTACTAAATGCTGCTCAGGTATAGAGGGTGACAGCAAAAAAAATCAAGTACTGTGGTGTACATAGGATTAATGATCAACTATTCAAACTTTCATAACTATCAACATTAAGGATAATGAAATGAAATTATGAATTAGGGTTGATTGAAAAAAAACTGCAATATAAATCTATTTCGATTGTTCAATTTCTTTATGACGAACTCATACTGAATGACCTTTGTACACATTGACTTGTTAATTGACAGGAATCATGAAAGTTTGAGAAATAATTCAGAACTTTACACATTGCAGAATGAAACAGTTGAACAAACTTTGTCCATCCTACTTCTTAATCCATCAAAACAAATATAATTCAAACACCATTACCAGCCAACCTTTTTAAGATTAAAATTGTATCACCAGTTTAATATTGTATTGTAATGGATTAAAAACGCATCCTATTTCGGTTAAAATTTGTTTGTGTTGACATTTATATTTATATATATACACACATGTGACACCTACTAATATAAATATTAATACACAAGCAATTGTTTAATCAAAATAGGATGTGTTTTTCAATAAAATATTAAGTGATACAATTTTATTTTTAAAAATTTTATTAAAAAAAAAAGGTTGGGCGAGAATGTAACTTTATTGTGAAGGTTAAATTGTATTAAACATAAATATTCACCTCTCCATATAAGCCATTGAAGGCAATCGCCCTTTGAGAATCGTCTCCTTCTTGACTATTGTCCACTTGGCTTTTCTGAAGATTCCTTGAAACCTGAAAAGATGAGAACTTTAAATAAATTTAAACTTACATCGCATGTTGAATTGTGACATGCTTACTAATCATTGATTATGGCATGAATATTTTTGTAATTTCAACAATTTATTCAAAGAAGTAAAAATATTGCGCATTGATAAACTTAAATACGCAAGCTTTACTTTGGAGCTTTACTTTTAGCAAGCAACCAAATTTCAAATGAAAAAACAATTTATTTAAATCATGCAATTCTCAAAACAATTTACAATCTAGTCACTTGTGCATTTTTTGACACAAAATTGTGGTGAAAAATGCATGCTTTAGTTTGAAAGCTGAATAAAAAAACTTCTAGATTTATTCAAACTTGTTTTCATTGTCATATTCTGTGTATTTGGTTTGATATAATAACGTTTTTATATATTGCAGGGTAAATGTGGTAAGGCATGAACTTCATTCAATTATCAAAGAGTAAGTTGCATTCAAATATTAGACGAGTTTCAATACTTTAATATTTAGAAAAATGTAAAAGTTAGAAATTTCATGATGCATTTTTTTAATATTACAAACAATCACTAATTTATGTCTGCTTTAAATATTTTGATAGACTATTCATTTTTTTCTACTTTAGTAATGTTTAGGCAATTTCTATTATATTGTTCATACATGTTCAAAGTTAATTTACATGCTTCGTCATTGACTAGAGGTACTTTTTTTTGTAGAACTGTTTCTGCAATCCAACCTTTTTGGATGAGAGAAGGTTTAACTGTGCTGATAGTTTGTTCATTGGTGGTTTCATACTAGTAGATTGCCTTTTCTAGGTGTGTGCGCATAATTTTTTTTCTATATTTAGCTTTCAAGTAAGAACCAGACCAAGGTTTGCTTTTTATACCATGATATATTGAGAGTTTAAAAGATATAGTGCAGGGTGTCTTGTCTAAACTAGTGGAGTGTATGTTGATAAATTGGAGAACTATATATTAATAGGCTTAAACATAAAACTTTGAACTATGTTTACTATTTTCCGAAATAGCATATTGTTCAAATGTTGTTAACTTAGAAAGCCTACTACTTTAATGACAAACAATAATGTTAACTTTGTGGAATCTCCATCAACAGTCCAAAACATTGTTTGGTGACACCTTTCCATTCTTTAATAACTTACATTAAACAATTAGTTTCAAAAAAGTACAATTTTTTTTTTAAACTAAATCAACATCTTGAAAATATATATGAATTTGTTAGCAACTATGAATTATTACGGCAGCCTTGCATTTCTTTGTAAGAATATTCTATTAAGTGTCATGAAAGAAAATAAATTTGGAATACTTGTTCATCCTACTACTTCCCAGTACAGATTACAAAGCGTGCTGATTATATATATATATATATACACATCTCTTCTATAAATAGTTAGCCCTGGTAAATTCTAAAACTCAAAACTATTTTCCCACAAATATTAGTTTAATTGTAATTTGATGCCTTCAATAGAACAAAACACATTTAAAATAAAACTAAATAACTTTACTAATTTAATCTTTTGAAACATTTTAAGTTTCATATCTTAAATAGTAAAATATAATAATTCAATAGAAATGGAAACATTTTGCAGAGTACATTGAGTGCATAAGAAATGGTTATTATTTGAAAGCAATTTAGTTTGTGCATGAGATGTTAATATCCTTCACCAGACGTAGCCGTTCGAGTAACTTTACCTGCATTTGTTCGGTGGATATAACAGCGCCACCACTACCATGGCCAAGAACTATATTTTTTGGTGTTAATCTAGACGTTGCGTGATTTGTTTTCATAGCTTGCACGTGTGGCCTCGACTTATTAGCCGTGCCGTCCAAGGTGTATGAAGACACACCTGACGGTGTAGTTACCTTATTAGCCAGCAAACTCTTGATCAAAGAGGAATTTTCACTTCTGGGCGGCTGAGCAGGTGAGTGTACAGAGCTTCCTTGAGGTGAAATCATGTGTCCTACCATCCCCTTTATATGCATTGTTAAATAAGTGATAATATAAATGAAATCATATCGTGTCCTATAAACCTAAATGAAATTTCAATTCATATTTTACAATTAATTAATTAAAAACTAAATGGCAATATACTTACAGTGGCTATTCTTAAAGGTGGTGTTGAAGGCCTCAAAGGAGCTGACAATTGTGCTTTGAGTATTGGTGCAGCAGGGCCGAGCACATTCTCGGGTTTGGAGATCTGAACTCCCCGAGAATTCATCACCACCATCTGAGACCCTGCCTGTATGGTCGAGATTTGGTTGTTTGGCTGAATAAGGGTGTGTTGGAATGGAGGATTAATTGACCTCTTCTTTTTGTCAGGCAGAGGTGGTACAATGATGCCCTCTCTACGCTTCAGGTTGTTGTAATGCCACTTCTCGATGGTTCCCTCGCCCGACCGCACCGTGTTGGGACCAACGAAGTTGCCAAACACTTTACGGACACAGCTGGACAACAACACCGGGTTCAGACCTTGCTTCTTGTTCAACGCGTGCATCGAAGCAGCAAAATGTCGATACACTATTGCCTGCTCGATGGAAGATCCACCGGAAACTTCATAATTTTTTGCCACCCACTCGCAGACAAAGTCTTCCACCTCCACTGGCACAATTTTTCCGCCGATCTTTTTCACTTCTGCTTCGACAGTTGCCACCGAATTCACTGCAATTTGAGGGCTGGCTGTGGTTATTATCACAGGAGTTGCTGGCGTCACATTGATGGTGTTTGGAATAGCATTGGTGGCAACTGTAGTTGTGGCTGGAGTGGTTGAGGCAGTTACAGTCGTTTGTTCCGGATCAGACACGACTCCCGTCACTGTTTCGACGACCTAAAATTTACAAAAAATTAACAACCCTATTTGAAACTTTAACATTTCATTTACACATTTTTTCAATTGTAAAACAATTTTTTTAAAGATACAATACATACCTTCATTCCTATACAGGCTTCTGGACCATAACTTTGTGCTTCTACAGTTAAAAGAGAGACAAGAGTGTGAATCGCTCCTTTTGCTCTTACTATCGCATTACAGGATGGAGTACCAAGTGATGATAAGGAATACAGACTTTCCAATGTATAAATCAACAGCATAATGTCATGGATTGCAAGATATTGACAGATTTTATCATACACCTGAAAAAGACAAAGTCCAGGTTAGAAATTATTATTATTTTTAAAAATTAGTTAATTAATCTAGATACCATTCAAGATTTAAATTTAATAATGATAGATTATAAAACTTTTTCTTTGATATTTACTTCAATGGAGACTAGCCAAAAATGACTTTTCAAGCAATTCTAGATTGAAAGTTTAATTTAACTGTAACTTCAAATTTTTATATTATTTTGCCATCAATATTCAAAAACAAGTCACAATGTTATTTGGTTAAATGGCATACAGCCAAGCACACATTTGAGGGCATTGATAGACGTTTTTCTAAAGGAATTACACATTTGTTAAACATTACCACCTGCAGCAATTTGCATTAAATTTGAAATAATCTTAAACCTACATTTTGTTCTACATTATAGCTGAGGATTTCCTCATTAGGGTCGCACATGGCCAGCTTGTTCAGCACCTCGAGTGATCGGAGAACCAGGGCACGGTCGGGCGATCCAATGCCATTGCAGATGCTGGTGATTAGCATGGCTGATGTTAGGTCTTTGGAAGGCAGTTTGAGAACCACTTCGGGAGCAATGTTTCCCAATGTGTCAAGTCCACCAACAGACAGACCACCCCACTTCGACCAAACGCACAATACTAAAAACCTGAAACAAGAGACGTTCATTTTTAGTCTTGTCTGTCAATTTCTATAATAATTTATGTTAAGTTTTCATTGTAGATGTTTTAAATATTTTTCAGGTGGTTATTATCACAGTTTTGTTGGTTGGAGAGAATGTACATATCTAACAGACTACAGATCAAATTAACCCTTTGTTCCATTATGCAGATTTTGTACATTTTTCAGAAAATTCCTTAACTGATTTAAAACAATATTTTATTGTTTAAAAAAAATATAAATAACAGTTATTGAAGTATGGAGACCAGTATGCAATAGAACTTTCCTTTGTTGCACTATAGTTACCATTATTCATTTGTGTTACTGATAATTTGTGACAAAAAAATTAAACAAACTCAAGGCATTACTTTTATTATGGTCACTATAGTGACCCATATGAAACAAAAGGTTAAATTGAATGCACTTCTTAATAAAAAAAAAATTATAATTCTTCTGCACTTTACATTGATTTGAAAAAGCATATTCTAACTCACCTAATGCAAGTTGCAGACTTGGCGAGAATGGAAACATTTTGTTCTTCAAATGACAGATTTCTCAACGTGTGAAGCACTTGGGTGATCCTCGTTCCCTCCGAGTCGTACTGACCGACGTCACGGCCGAGATGAAAAAATTCGTTGTCGTCGGGTAGCAAGTCCAACTCTCCTTTATCACAGTCTGGAACCTGTTGAAATTGACACCAACCTTAATGTTAACAGATGAGATATAAATCAAACAATTATATCATGGTGATATTAAAAAGTTAAATCAAATGGAGTTTCAATGTTGAACATATTAATGATTGTAAGCTACAATTCTCTCTTGAATGGTTATGCATTCCCTTGAATGAATAAACTGAATTACATTGAACTGGACAAACCTTCTCTGGCTTTGCATTGCATTTCAACCCTTCGGAAGAAGTGTCGTTGCTATTGCTCGAACTTTCAGGCTTTTTTTCGTCACCATCGGCCTCGACTCGGTTCGCCTTGTTTGCTGGATCGGTTGTGCTCTTACTCGAGTCATCCGGGCTTTGCTCACCCTCGGTACCCTCCGACTTCCTTTTGCTCGCCGCTTCACTGTGGAGGAGTGAATAGTCTGGATTCAACAGACCAAGCGCATCTTTGCTCTCAATTGTGTCGAACCAAAACTGTAATAAATTCTTTCCTTTCGCTTCTTTGTAATTAGTTATGAAATAGTTTTGTGTTTCTCCTGAAAAAGAAAATCAATGAAATAAATATACAAGTTGCCAACATTTTATAATTGTTCAACATTAAATATCTTCATGATAAACTGTGAAATGTCATGAAAAGTCTGTTTTTTTATGAAATATTTAACCCATTTCAATTTGGGTGTTTCAATTAAAGGTTTGAAACCCATTTAAACTTAGGTTTGAAAGACGGGTTTGACTCACTGTCTGGGAAGACTCCCGTGTGTGACACAATCAGACCGACGAGTCTCTGACATTGTCCGAGCTGCAGGACATGTCGTCCTTCATTGCTGAGCAGAGTGCACAGGTTGAGTGAGAAGTCGTGTTCATTGGGCAAGGGACACGTGAGGGACATGGCCAGTTTGTCATACTGAGACGTCTTCCAAAGATCCGTCGACAATCCGTTAGCTGCTCGGACCGAATCTGCAAATCAATTTGAAGATTTTAAAACTGAAATAATTTTTCAGAGATGGACATTTAGATATTTTCACCTTTCATTTCAAAAGTTTATCAAAGAAGATTTAGAACTCACCGGCAAGCACATGTTGGTTGTGGTTGTAGGTGAGAGGAACCGTATTCAAATTACGTAGAATCGTTTTCTTGGCTCTCGCACTCCTCGAGTCATCATCGTCTGCATCATTGTTACGGTCCTCTCCGTCTTCCCTCAAGTAATGAACTCTTTCAAAAACATCAAGATACCTAAAACAAAAAATTAATTATTACACTCATTGAACATTTCAAATTTTAATTGCAAAGTGTTTGGATAATTAGATTTTAGTCAAAATGTGATACAATTTGGATGTCCGATCCGTTTTATAAAGCTTCAAGATCAATCATTTCTGCAACAGTATATCCCGAAATACAAATTAATCAATTGATCTCAATTAAACATACTTGTATTGAAAGAACCTAAACTGTCATATGACATTTTTAAATAATCAGGTTTTCTTTCATTGAGACCAACAATGAAAAAATAACATTACAGCCTAGCATTGCATGTAAGCAACGCAGTATTTGTTCCTATTTAAACTACAAAAATGATCCCCCTAGCGCCTAGTGTTGCATAAATGGAACTCATGTTTTTTGTTTATGTCACTGTCAATATATTTTAAAGGAAAACAAAATTTTATTAATGTTCTTTGTGGTTTGTTCAATATTATTTTTAATAGAAAAACAAAATTTAAAAAAAAATTAAATCTGGCACTAAAGGGTTAATATCAAAATGGGTTTCTATCTCCAGAGATCAACTTTATAAATAAACAAAACTGTAAAAAAATTCAACACATATTGATGTGTGTATGTATGTATGCATGCATGCGTGTGTGTGTATGCATGCATGTGTGCGTATATGTATGCATGTGTGCATATATGTATGCATGTGTGCATATATGTACGCATGTGTGCGTATATGTACGCATGTGTGCGTATATGTACGCATGTGTGCGTATATGTACGCATGTGTGCGTGTATGTATGCATGTGTGTGTATATGTGCGTACGTATGTGTGTGTATATGTACGTACGTATGTGTGTGTATATGTACGTACGTACGTGTGTGTATATGTACGTACGTATGTGTGTGTATATGTACGTACGTATGTGTGTGTATATGTACGTATGTATGTGTGTGTATATGTACGTACGTATGTGTGTGTATATGTACGTATGTGTGTATATGTACGTATGTGTGCGTATATGTACGTATGTGTGTGTATATGTACGTATGTGTGCGTATATGTACATATGTGTGCGTATATGTACGTATGTGTGTGTATATGTACGTATGTGTGTGTATATGTACGTATCTGTGTGTATATGTACGTATCTGTGTGTATATGTACGTATCTGTGTGTATATGTACGTATCTGTGTGTATATGTACGT
>JARUHE010339540.1:0-10525 GCA_031471125.1 Archaeomysis grebnitzkii | reverse complement strand
GAAAAGATTCTATTTTAGTAACCCATTTAGCAAAGAAAGCCTTTTATCCAGCTAAAATTCCCTTTCCTTTAATGCATGTTGATACAGGTCATAATTTTCCTGAAACCATTCAATTTAGAGATGACATTATCAAGGAACTTGGCGTAGAGCTTATTGTTGGTTCTGTTCAAGAATCTATTGATGAAGGTCGTGTAGCCGAAGAAAAAGGTAGAAATGCAACTAGAAATGCCTTGCAAATTACAACCTTGTTGGATGCTATTGAGTCTAATAAAATTGATTGCGCCATTGGTGGTGGTCGTCGTGATGAAGAAAAAGCCCGTGCTAAAGAACGTTTTTTTTCGCATAGAGATGACTTTGGGCAATGGGATCCTAAAAACCAGCGACCAGAACTTTGGAATATTTTTAACGGTAAACATTTTCAAGGTGAACATTTTAGGGCATTCCCTATAAGTAATTGGACCGAAATGGATGTTTGGAACTATATAAAGCGTGAAAACATAGCCATTCCCTCCTTGTATTTTGCTCATGAGCGCGAGGTAGTTAAACGTGATGGGACTTGGATTCCTAATTCCGAGTTTTTAATTCTTGAAGATCACGAAGAAATTGTAATCAAAAAAATTCGATTTAGAACTTTAGGTGATATTACTATTACTGGCGGTGATGAATCTAATGCTGATACTTTGGAAAAGATTGCTGCCGAAGTTGCAGGTATGCGCAACACAGAGCGTGGCAATAGGAGCGATGACAAGCGTTCTGAATCCGCAATGGAGGACCGCAAACGTCAAGGATATTTTTAAAACTTAAAGATTAATAATGTTATTTAACTCCATTGATTTTGCAATATTTTTCCCAATAGTTTTTATACTTTATTGGTTGCTCTCTAAACATTTAACAGCTAGAAATGCGTTAATTCTTATTTCTAGTTATGTGTTTTACGGTTGGTGGGATTGGCGCTTTTTATTTCTAATCATTATTAGTTCATTTGTTGATTATTTTGTTGGTAGACAATTATTTAAAACTGAAAACAATCGAAAAAGGAAACACCTCTTATTAGTAAGTCTTTTTGTTAATTTAGGATTTCTAGTTTATTTTAAATACACAAATTTCTTTATAGACACTTTTGTAGATTCATTTAAGCTATTTGGTAAAGATTTAGAAATGTCCACACTAAATATCATTTTACCTGTTGGTATTAGCTTTTACACTTTCCAAACTTTAAGTTATACAATAGATATTTATAGAAAGCAACTTGTACCTTCTAAAGGCTGGTTATCATTTTTTGCTTTTGTTGCATTTTTCCCCCAATTAGTGGCAGGTCCAATTGAAAGAGCTTCTCACTTATTGCCGCAGTTTTATAAAACCTATAAATTTAATTATAATCAGATAAAGTCCGGTTTGTTATTAATGGCTTTCGGGTTATTTAAAAAAATGGTCATTGCTGATAGATTAGCAATTCTTGTTAATCAAGTTTATAATAACCCAAGTGATTACCAAGGTGTAGATATAATAATTGCTACCATATTTTTTGCCTTTCAAATATATTGTGATTTTTCTGGTTACTCTGATATTGCTATAGGCGCTGCAAGAACTATGGGATTTGATTTAATGAAAAATTTTGATAGCCCTTATTTATCTAAATCCATAACGGAGTTTTGGAGGCGTTGGCATATTTCACTTTCCACTTGGTTTAGAGATTATGTTTATATTCCTTTAGGTGGCAGCCGAAAAGGAAAGTTTAAAACCTACGCTAATTTATTTATTGTATTTTTAGTAAGTGGCTTATGGCATGGAGCTGCCATGACTTTTGTTATTTGGGGTGCAATTCATGGTTTTATAATTGTGCTAGAAAAAGCTACGGATAGCAAGCGAAAAGCGCTATATGGAAACTTACGTATTGGTAAAAACAGTTTGATGAGGAAGATTATTTTTATTCCTTTAATTTTTACTATTGTTTGTTTTGCATGGATATTTTTTAGAGCCAATAGTTTTAGTGATTCTATATTATTAATTAATAATATTCATTTATCAAACATTGATAATTTTTTTAATGGTAATATTTATGAATTAGGATTAAAACAACCCGAATTTATATTATCTCTGATAGTGATTGTTTTATTGGTTTTATTTGAATGGTTCCATAAAAAAACAAATGCTCAAGTGTTAATATCCAAACAAATTTTACCCGTTCGTTGGGCGTTTTATTTAGTAGTTACTTTTGTTATTCTCATTTTTGGTATTTATGGAGAAGGACAAGTTTCTGAATTTATTTACTTTCAATTTTAAAAATGAAAACTTTATTAATTAAATCTGGTTTATTTGTCATAATTGTGTTTGTCATTCTTACAAAATTTGTTGATGGTTTTTTTGTTTTTAAGCCACAGCCGTTTGAAGAATCAATAAATCAGTTTAATTCTGCTGAAAAAGATTCAATAGATGTACTTATTTTTGGTAGTTCACACGCTTTTAATACATTCAATCCAGTTATTATTGACTCTGTCTTTAAAACATTAACGTTTAATATGGGAAGTGGTGGACAGAAGATAACTGTAACAAATTATTTACAAAAGGAGTTATTAAATAAAACCAGCCCCAAAGTCATAATATTAGATGTTTTTCCATCTTCGACTTTAGTTCCTGATCAAGATTACTCAAAAGGACTTCAATTGAAAGTGTTTGATGAATTGCCTTTTAGTTTTGCTAAAAGCAGCAAAATTAAAGAAGTTTATAGTTTTAAGGAGTGGCCATCTGTTTATAGCAGAACCATTAGAAATCATAATGAATGGTATAAATTAGGCAATAATAAAAACAAGGAGTTAGGCGTGGAAATATTTCGTGGTTTTACTACTTCCGATAGGAACTTAAGAAAAAAGGATTTACAAAAATTTTCTGAATTTAATACTTTGAGCTTTGATTTGGAAGATGATAATAAAAGTAATTTAACCAAATATCAAAAGGATAATTTAATAACCTTTATTAATTATGCTAAAACAAAAAATATAAAAATTTTAATTGTTTCTGCTCCTTATCTGCAAGCAAGATATAGTAAAAGATTTTCTCGTTTTGAAACTGCTATCAAAAAATTAACAGATAGTTTAAATGTAGATTATTTGAGTTTTAATAATAAATTTTACGACACAGGTTTAACTTTAGATGACTTTAGAGATCCTGGTCATTTAAATAGTACAGGGTCAACAAAAGCAACATCTAAATTGATTCGTTTTCTTACAGATAATAATTATTTGAAACCAGCGGATAAAAACTACTACGATTATATTTTAACTAAAGTAAAACCCATTAACCAAGAAGAGGTAGAAGAGAAAGCCTACACACATAATGTTAAAATAGTTAATCAAGTATTAAATAACAGAAACATTATATCTGCCGGCTTTAAGTTTTTGCCAGGTTTTTCAAGTGAAAATATATTAATTGCTAATAATGACGGTAAAAAGTATGTTCTTCTTGAGATGTATGAAAATTTCGACTCTGATGAATTAAGTAAATATGAATTTAGTTTACAATTCCTTTTTCATAAAAAAGATTATGACAAGAGACCAACTCGTTTAATTGAATTAAATAGAGATAGAATCTCTACTTCAGCATCAGCAGAAGTAATTAAAGATGACGGAAAAATATATTTATTATTGAAACTAAATAATATTGATTTAGATGAATATCAAAAAATGCGTATTTTCTTAAAAAATCCAGGAAAATATAAAAAACGATACGGTAAGGTATTAGAAATAGAAAATATAAAATTTTAGAATATTATGGCATTAGACAATAATCAATTATTACGTTTTACAACGGCAGGCAGTGTAGATGATGGAAAGAGTACCTTAATTGGTCGTTTGTTATATGATTCTAAATCTATTTTTGAAGATCAATTAGAATCTATTACAAATACAAGTAAGAAAAAAGGTCATGAAGGCGTTGATTTAGCTTTATTTACAGATGGATTACGTGACGAACGTGAACAAGGTATTACTATAGATGTGGCGTATAGATATTTTACAACACCTAAGCGTAAATTTATAATTGCCGATACACCAGGTCATATTCAATATACACGAAATATGGTCACAGGTGCATCAACAGCTAACGTGGCAACCATACTAATCGATGCCAGGCATGGTGTTATTGAGCAGACAAAGCGCCATGCATTTATTGCTTCCTTATTAAACATACCCCATATTATTGTTTGCATCAATAAAATGGATTTGGTGGATTTTTCGGAAGACGTTTACAATAAAATTGTAACTGAATTTGAAGAAATTGCTTCTAAATTATTGGTTACAGATGTACGCTTCATTCCTATGTCAGCTTTAATAGGTGATAATGTGGTTAATAAGTCAGAAAATATGCCTTGGTATCAAGGTGCACCTATGTTACACACGCTAGAAACCATGCATATTAGTAGTGATATTAATAAGGTTGATGCGCGTTTTCCAGTACAAACGGTAATAAGGCCTCAAAGCGATGGGTTTATTGATTACAGAGGATATGCAGGTCGTGTAGCCAGTGGTATCTTTAGAGTTGGTGACGACATTACGGTGATGCCCTCAGGATTTACGTCAAAAGTTAAGAGTATTAACCTTTCAGATACTGAACTAAATGAAGCATATGCTCCCATGTCTGTATCCATAACATTAGAAGATGACATAGACATTAGTCGCGGTGACATGATTGTACGTTCAAACAACAAACCGGAACCATCTCAGGATGTTGAGGTCATGTTGTGTTGGTTAAACAATAGTTCAGCCAAACCACGCGCTAAATATTCTATTAAACATACATCAAATGAACAAACAGCCATGATAAAGGAGGTTGTTTATAAATATGATATCAATACGTTGGATCGAATTACGGGAGACTCGAGATTAAATATGAATGATATTGCCAAAGTTAAGATAAGAACTACAAAACCCTTAATGGTTGATTCTTACAGAGAGAACAGAACTACTGGAAGTATTATATTAGTGGATGACGCCACCAACGAAACCGTTGCAGCTGGAATGATTGTTTAGTTTTAACTATATTCTTTATCTTGAAAATAAATAATAGTGATATTAAGGAGGTGCTTAATAAAAGCGTTGTAGCACTGCTAATTCGCGGATTAGGTTTTATATCTGGATATTTATTTATTTATTTCACGGTTAAATATTTTGGGTCAGAAACGCAAGGAAGACTTGAGTTAGCCTTTTCTTTTATGATTTTAGGCGGATTAATATCAAGATTGGGTATTGATATTAATTTTGTTAAAATTTTTGCAATTGAAAATAATTTTGGTAATGCTAAAGGGATTTACTTTAAAACACTGCCTTGGATAATTGGATTGGCTGCTGTTGTATCAACAATAGTATTTTTTTATTCAAATTTTATATCTACAATTTTTTTTAATGATCCTGAATTAGCCGTTTATTTAAAATGGACATCCCCTTGCATATTGTTATTTACGGTATTATTAATTAACGCTGGTGTATTTAGAGGCTTAAGGCATAACACATTATATTCATTTTTGTTTAATGGTGGCCGATTTTTATTTGCTGTTTTAGCCATATTTATATTACTTTTTTTGGGTTATGAAAACGCTGAATCAACTATTATAGCCCATAGTATTTCAATTTTAATATTGTTTTTTATATCTGTATTTTATATTCATAAATACCTAGCCCCTGTAAATAAAAGCACAACTTATCTTACTAAAACATTCATAGTTGATTCGCTTCCTATGCTTTTTTCGGCAACTATGACTATTTTATTAGGTTGGGCGGATACACTTATTTTGGGAGTTTATGAAACATCGGAAGTTGTGGGTAGATATAGTGTTGCTTTAAAAATAGCTGTTGTAGTTAGTTTTACCTTGCAAGCTTTAAATTCTATTTTGGCTCCAAAATTGTCTAGATCTTTTCATAATAATGATTTAAAAACGTTTAATATATTAATAAAAAGTACCACCAAAATAAACTTAATTATTTCACTGTTAGTAGTTTTAATATTAGTTCTATTTAGAAATCCTATTTTAGGTATTTTTGGAGACGAATTCATAACAGTTTCCACAACACTTATCATATTATGTATTGGCCAGCTTTTTAACGCTGCCTGTGGTCCTGTGGGAACAGTTTTGCAGATGACTGGACACCACAAAACATTCAGAAATATTTTATTAATTGCTTTAATAATCAATATTACATTAAATTTAATACTTATTAAAAAATATAGTGTTGATGGGGTTGCAATTGCTACAGCCACTGGATTGGCGTTCTGGAATATAACTTCACTGATTTATTCTAAAAAAGTAATTAAAGCTAAAATGAAGGAATTAGGCATATGAAAATAAATATAGACAAGTTTTTATTTAATAGTTTGATTATTTTAATCACGCTTAAATTAGCGTTGTCTTATTTAAGTGTTGAATTGGGTTGGTGGCAACGAGAATTAACCCCTAATGTTATTAAATTTAACCCGTTACATTTACCTGAAAATATCACTAAAATATTAGAATATATGATTATACCTTTGTTAATCATATTCATTGTCAAAAACCATCGGTATCTAGGAAACCTCAAAAGATTGGTTTATATAGGTATCTTAATGAGTTTATTAAATATATTGACGGGTATTTATAACGGAATAAACCTAATTAAATCATTAGAGTATACATTAAAACTCATGTCACCTATTTTACTTTTCGTTTGTATAATAATTCAATATGATAAATATGGGTTTAACATAAAAAAACTAACAAAAAATCTATTAGTACTTTGTACTTTTTTAACGATAGTAGGCTATTTAATTTTTGATAGAAGTTATAATCATAATGAATTTTGGCTACCTATTTTTTTCGCCAGTGTGCATACTCATAGTTATGTTTTAGTAATAATTGGTATAGGTTTTTCATATTTTCTGTATCAAAGACAAAAATATTTAAGTTTTCTACTTTTCGCTTTTTTGTATTTAATATTCCTATACTTTGGTCATAGAATTAGAACACCTATGATATTTTTTCTTATTTATATTATTTTTGTTAGTTCTAGTATTCATAACTTTTTTAAAGTTATCTGGATTAAATTGCTGTTTTTTATTCCCATTTTTGCATTACTATTTATACTCATAAAGCAAGATGTAAATTTAAACGAATTTTCTTCAGGTAGAATAGTTATGTATGAAGCCAAATACGAAATGCTTAAAGATTACAATATTATAGAATATGTTTTAGGAAAGGGTAAAGGTTCTGATTTTATTAGAACAGATTATTGGGTTTATGAAGAAAAAAATTCGCATAATGATTTACTAACGTTTTTAGTTGAAAATGGGGTTATTTATGCACTATTATTTTTGACTTTACTGTTTAGTTTAATGACACTTAATGGGCGTAAAATTAATATCGTGTTTTCGGGTATCATTTTAGGATATCTTGCAGCTTCATTGTTAAGTAATGGCTTAACCATTAGACCCGTAGCTGGATATTTACTCTTTACTGTTATGGCCTATATATTTGTGTCTATTAAAGAAAAAAAAGCAATAGTACCTACTAATATTTTACATCATGAATAAAGGAGTAAATATATTGGTTGTTAGCAACATGTATCCTTCTAAAGAAAAAGCTTATTCAGGGATATTTGTAAAAAACCAATTTGAAAAAACCAAGGAACTTTTTGAGAATGGTCAAGTAGATATTTTTTTTTTAAGACGGTCATATACGTCAAAATTCGGAAGTCTTTTAAAATATGTTAAAACCGGATTTAAATTTATACCACATATATTTAGAAAGTACGATGTAGTTCATTTACATTTTTTCTTTCCATTAATTTTACTCGTTTGGTTTTATAAAGTAATTCACCCGAAAACGAAATTGATCGTTACATTTCATGGCTCGGATATTAACTTGCTGGTAAATGATAAGAATAAAAAATACTTCAGGTTTTTTGCAAAAAAAATTGACTTTACAATCCCTGTTGGTCATGAAGTGTCAAAAAATATAAAAACTAAATTAAATTTAACAACTGGTAAAGTCTTGCCTGTTGGTATAAATGATGCCATTTTTTATAATGAGCCTAATACCTTAAAAATATATGATCTTATCTTTGTCGGTTCTTTTCTTAAGGTAAAAGGAATAGATGTGTTGTATCAAATTGTTACGCAAAGCAATAAATCTATTAAATACTGTATAGTTGGAAAAGGATCAGAATATGAAGAGTTATTTAAAGATTTACAAAATAAAGGTTATTTTAATATTACACTAAAAATTGATCAATCACAAAACCAATTGAGAACATTGTATAATCAATCTCGTTTTTTAATTTTACCTTCTAGATCTGAAGGGTTTCCAACGGTTACTCTAGAGGCTATGTATTGTGGAACGCCCGTTTTAACATCGGATATTCCACAATTTAAAGAACAAATAACAGAAGGCTATAATGGTTTTTTATTTTCTTTAGATACTATCTTGCAAATAAATGAGTTAATTGAAAACAAGTTAAATATGTCAGATACAGAATATAGTAAGTTAAAGAAAGCAGCATTGGATTCGCATAAACAATTTTCTTTAACAAATGTTTGTAGTGAACTTTTAAAAATTTATCAATCTTGAAAAAAATTATTTATACGTTATATTTAATTTTCTTAAAAAATACGGCTGAAGATTACAGGCCTTACGCACTTTTTTTTCCAAAACTTAGATCCTTGGCAGTGACGTATTTTTTAAAAGATTGTGGTAAAAATTTACGAGTAAAAAGTGGTGCTGAAATTTCACCAAACAGTATTGTTGGCCATGATTCTGAACTAGGGACACGCTCCATGATTCAGGCAAATGTTACCATTGGTAATGATGTGATAATGGGTCCAGATGTTAAAATTTATTCCAGAAATCATAAAACGGATCGGTTAGATATACCTATACAACAACAGGGTAAAAACTACTTACAAACGAATATTGGAAATGATGTTTGGATAGGTGCAAATGTAATTATTTTAGCAGGTGTAACCGTGGGTAGCCATAGCGTAATTGCTGCAGGATCTGTTGTAACGAAAAACACGGAAGAATATGCCATTATTGGCGGAATTCCTGCTAAAACAATAAAAAAAAGAAATAATTAGTAAAGTGATTTCTATTATGACTAATACCAATCTGGCTTATTTTAACAAAAAATGGTATAAATTTTAATCCTTTAAATGGATATATAATTGATTAAAAAAGTAAACACAACAACATGTCAATATATTAGCCTATTTTTATTTGGGTTAACATTATTGTTTAAAGACCAATATAGTACTGCTGCAATGTTGTTGTTTGTATTTGCTAGTTTATTGAATTATACTTTAAACAAAACATATTCAAAAAAAGTTAATTTATTTCTGCTTGTACCTGCGGTTTTATTACTTCCAAGAATAATAGGAATGTTCACAGGTGATGTCGATACTGCAACCAATGAGTTTATTCGCTCCTTGCCACTCCTAGTAATATTTTTGCCATTTATATTTTTAAAAACACATGTTAAATGGCGTGTTATGGAAAACTATTTTTACTGGGGACTTTTAAGTGGTATAATTCTTTTTGTATTTATTTGTAATTATCATGTAGTTTCTAAAATGATAGCGGGCAATGAACCATTGGAATATTTCTTTAGATGGCGACACTTAAATGTGAATTATGTTGAACCAATTGATACCCATCCGCCTTATGCTGGGTTAATTGCTATTTGGGTTTTGGTTAATACACTTTATGCTAAATTTTTAAAAACGTATCAAAAATTTATTATACTCTGCATATTGTCATTATTTTTGTTTCAATTATTAGCTAGAAACGCAATAATAGTAGCGGTAATAGTTACACTATTTTATAGCATAAAAAGCTTTAAAATTAAGTATTTAGCTTTTATATCTTTAGCCTTAATAACACTTTTTCTAATTGTAAGATTTCATCCGCACCATTATCTTAGAGAGAAATTTATTTATAAACTAAATCCATTTAATAATGAATACAAGGATAAAAGAGTTTATAGATTGGAAGCATCATATCAAGTTTTTAAAACAGCCCCAATTTTTGGAGTAGGCCCTAAAATTGATAATGAGTTGAGAATTAATGAATATAAAAAAATGGGTTATCAAGTTGCCTTTAATAATAAATACAACTCTCATAATCAGTTTTTCGAATTTTTAGTTTCACATGGTATCGTAGGTTTATTCAGTTTTATTCTAGTTTTATTTGTTTTAATACGAATTGCCTGGAAAACAAAAGAGCAATCAAATTTATTAATACTTGCGTGTTTTGTTTTAGCATGTTTGAGTGAAAGCGTATTAGAGCGAACTATGGGAGTAAAATATTTTAGCATTATTTCTCTATTAATATTATTACCTTATTTACAAATAAAAAGAACTAACAAAATTAATAATGAGTCATAATGTTTCATTATTCATTAGTAAACATGTTAAAAACAACTCAGATTATATACTTTCTATAATTTTAGTGTTATTTTTTGGTGTAGAATTCTATTGTAAAATCTGTGAAATTCTTTTTAATTTTTAT
>JARUHE010339529.1:0-10525 GCA_031471125.1 Archaeomysis grebnitzkii | reverse complement strand
CATCATCACAACCATCTTATGGTCATCACAACCATCTTATGGTCATCACAGCATCATCACAACCATCTTATGGTCATCACAACCATCTTATGGTCATCACAGCATCATCACAACCATCTTATGGTCATGACAGCATCACCACAATGGTTTTTATGATAATGACGATGAACATCAGCATGTCCATAATGAATGACGATGAACATTAGCATGTCCATAATGAATGACGATGAACATTAGCATGTCCATAATGAATGGCTGTGCAGCAGACTTAAATGTAACAATGTTCACTTAGACTATATTTGGGTCCAAGTCCAACAATCCAAAGACGGACAACTGACAGGCTGTAATTCAAACGTTTTCCCATTTTTAACTATTTTTACCCTACGGTCTACAATACAATGAAGTTTGCATTGAAAATAACCCTACAACCGTTACTGTTTTGTCCCTACGGGCGTTAAAGGGTTAGCCCATTTTTAAAAATAATTTTCACTTTTCTACTTTTACATC
Source organism: Archaeomysis grebnitzkii (assembly GCA_031471125.1). Classification (NCBI taxonomy): domain Eukaryota; kingdom Metazoa; phylum Arthropoda; class Malacostraca; order Mysida; family Mysidae; genus Archaeomysis; species Archaeomysis grebnitzkii. Next base: position 10,018 of record JARUHE010339529.1, on the reverse strand, counting down.
TTTTTTACTTTTTTATGTTTTTGTATAATTTTTTTATAGTTTAATGTTTAACTAATTAATCATTATTATTAAATATTAAATGTGGTTTAGCTATAAGATTGGTGTGAGCTAAACCTTTAATGTTTAACTAATTAATCATTATTGTTAAATATTAAATGTGGTTTAGCTATAAGATTGGTGTGAGCTAAACCTTTAATGTTTAACTAATTAATCATTATTAGTAAATATTAAATGTGGTTTAGCTATAAGATTGGTGTGAGCTAAATCTTTAATGTTTAACTAATTAATCATTATTATTAAATATTAAATGTGGTTTAGCTACAAGATTGGTGTGAGCTAAACCTTTAATTATTAAATATAACCTAATTATAAAAATCATTTTATGATACATATTTACCCAAAAGTTAACACTTGCCAAAAACGAGTAATTTTGATTTAAATAAACCAGTATTTTGTATTGGGTCTATTTTTGGTGTTGCTAAATATTCTCTACTTATTCTTTGGCCTTTATATGGACACCGGCTACAGTACATATATGTCTCGAGTCACAAATTTTAATATACTCATATAATGGATAAATGTTTAATGGCTACGAAATCCATTACATAGCTCCACAGTTGAGAATAAAATAAAAAAGGGTAAAATTTCTACATACGTTTTTGGATACTTGTGTGTGATCCTGTGACGCTTATTTTTACAAATAATACTTAACCTTATAATAAAAAACCTATTTAGAGGTAAAAAAAGATGTCTGGATAAAATGAAATATAATTTATATCTTGAGTTATAAAATATACTTTGAGCTATAAAATATACTTTGAGTTATAAAGAATATCTTTAGTTATAAAATATATCTTGAGTTATAAAATATATGTTGAGTTATAAAATATACTTTGAGTTATAAAATATATCTTGAGTTATAAAATATATTTTGAAAAACAATATCACATAAGAACAAAAACTTTTATCATGACTATTAAGAAAATAAATTGGGTTTGGTTAATTAGTTTATTAAATTTAATAAGATAATAAAATTCAAAATCTTTTATATTTTTTTATAAATAATTTAAGAAAGTCGATGAATTTATGTTCCCATAAAAAGATTAAATGAAGTTATGATATCATAAAGACTAAATCTAATAATATTGGCACTTACACTTTAACTGTTTCGTGTAACACCGGTGATACTAAATCTAATAGCTTACTCCATCTTATGTTACACCAGTGATACAAATTAAGTTAGTTATATTTTTGTTTATATTATACAGGTGATCAAAAACATAATTATCTTAATTTGTATCACTGGTGTAACATAAGATGGAGTAAGCTATTAGATTTATGTATCACTGGTGTTATAATAAACGGTTAAAGTGTTAAGAGAAAAACAAATATTGTAATGATGGCTCAACAAATAATTCTTCAAAAACTCATCACATGGGTAAGATAATTTGTTTTTGCGGTTTCAGTTTCAGTTTTTAGTCGTAAATAAAATATTAATTTTTTTGAGTGAGACTTTGAAACATTTTTTGGGTAGAACGTTAAGTATTCTTCACTTCAGGAAGACAAAGTAATTGTTTTTTTGCAGATAGCTGTACAAAGAAGTAACCCTCAACCCTTCAACATTAAATAGACGATTTGTACAATAACAATGTACAATATTGGTTGCTTTCAAAACTAGCATTATTTCTTCTGCATTATGTAAGAAATCATTTGTATATTAAAGGTTAAATGAGTAACATTTTTGCTTGCTTTATTATTTGCATTGCATGACAATAAACAATAATAAATAAAAAAACAATAACAATAAAATTCGTTGACTGTAACTAAGGTCTCATTGGGCTAATTTATTAGTTCTAAGTTTTTAACTGTAATGTCAATATTTTATTGTAACTGTATGGTCAAATAAACATATTCATTATCATTATAAAAAATACTACTACTACTACTAATAATAATATTAATACTAATAATAATGATAATAATGATAACAATAATAATAATAATAATAATAATAATATTAATACTAATAATAATAACAAAATAATTGTAAAATAATATATTTAAATGCGTATGTAATGAAATTAGACCCTGGAGGCTTGGGCCAAATAAATCTTATTATAGCAAACTAAAGCATAGTAATTAGACTTATGAAATTCTGTTTATTTTCTTTCATTCATTGCCACTGAAATATTTTCTTTGTTTATTATTTCTTTGTTTATTTTACCTGTGCTACAATGTCACAATAATTTAATTGTGAAAACAACCTTACTTGAATAACATAAATTCTTATTTTATATTTTTAACAAAACATTTAGCAAAAAAAATTCACGGTAATGCAAAAATTAAGTTCACAATTTGTGAACATAAATTTGAAGATATTTATGCTCTCAGCCATTCAGAGCTCGCTCTCTAAAATACATTAATGCATCATTGGACAGCTGAAAGCAGGATTTGAAAAACTCTTTCATATTTACACCGGAAAAATTGTAAAATGTTTAGTGATGTTTAAAGTGTCTTCACTTCTGTATTACCTTAATCATTTAACGCCTGAATTATTATTACCCTACGGTCCACAGCACAATGAAGCTTGCATTGAAGATAACCCTACAACCGCCACTAGTTTGTCCCTACAGGCGTTAAAGGGTTAAACATTGCATTGCAAATAATCCTACAACCGTCATTATTATGTCCCTAAAGGCGTTAAAGTTTTAACGCCTGAATTATAATTACCCTAAGGTCTACAACCCCATGAATTTTGTATTGAAAATAACCCTACACTTGCCACTAGTTTGTCCCTACAGGCGTTAAAGGGCTGAACATGTTTGTATGTAAATAAACGATCCTGAGCAGCATTTATGAGACTGAAATTATTTTGATTTATTATTGAGCTAATCTTTATTGTCAAATTTTTGTGGATGGCGATGCATCATGTTGACAGTCGCCTTCATGTTCAATCGATTGCATGATGCAATGGTAAGCTTTTAAAACTTTAACCGTTTCTTGTAACATCGGTGATACACAAGTATAATGGCTTATTCCATTTTATGTAACATCAGTGATACAAAACAGGTTAATACATTTATACAGGCAAATATTTGCCTGTATAAATGTATCAAAACATAAACTAACTTGTTTTGTATCACTGATGTTGCATAAGATGGAGAAGCCATTATACTTATGTATCACCGGTGTTACAAGAAACGGTTAAAGTGTCAAAGGGAGGTAGACAAAATAACTAACCTTTAGTTTAAATATTTCTTAAATGTTCAAAGATAATGAATGGTTTTTCTAATGCCTTGATGTAATCTAGTTGCATTATAATTGTTTACAACTTTTATTATAAACAAGTTATTAGTTGCTTATAAAAGATATAACCAATAGAGAAATAAGTGACCTTATACCCATTGGAATCTAATTGTAACTAAATAAAATAAAGTTTTTAGTTATACAGTTTTGTTAATGATAAGTTTGTTTTTCTTCTCTGACTTTACCGTCTCTCTTAATTTGTGTTCCTTATACTGAACATCTTTTCTTTACTTTGACATTAATACATTTTGATGTTACATTAGACAGACTATAAGCTTAATCTAAAACATTTAAGGTAAGGTTTAACATTTTTTAGATGGAAACCAAGTTAAATTATTTATAATTTACAAACTTGTCTTGTCTTTCCACAAATAATCAACATTTCTTAATCTTCTGCTGGCCCAATGTTTTAAACTCCAAACAGATCTCATGACATTTGTTTTTCAATGTTTATATCTTCATCAGACTTTATTTCCACAAATTTTTCCTATAAATATTGAAGTTATGTGTAATACAAATTTTACTTAGGTTTAGTTTATGAAATGAAATTTAGTTTCCCATTTATGTGGAAGTTAACTCCCAGTTGGTGTATAGAAAGGTCATTGCATGGAAGAAAAAACAAATCAAATCAATTATAGTTGGATCGACAATAGCACAAGTGAGGCAAGCTCTATGTTATTTAAATGTGAGTTAGCTCACTTGTGCTATTTTCGATCCATTCGATTTCATATTTTTAAAATGAACGTTTTATTTTAGTAAGCAAGTTTTTCAAAATAAGAAACTGGGTGCAAGTATTTCTGATCTTTCATTCTGGATAAATTTACTCGATGTACCCCAATGCTAGAGTTATTGTTTTTAATATATAGTTGAATACATTATAATTTATTTCCAATCCATTGATGCATAAATCAAACCAATTTAGTATAGTTAAAGAAAGTTGATATAAGTTTTTAGATTTTCTGTAAATTAGAATTATGATTGTTTTCGTTTATATTTTTATTCTTGGTATGTTAATGCATTTGTTTTTTTTCTGTTTAACCTCGAAGAAGAATATCCGCGTTCATTCGTTACAGGATGCAGTGATGTCCGACGCACCTAACCATAAGGAACCACCCGACCGAGAAATCGTAAAAAAAAATAATAGCAAACCGTCGTCATTCGGCAACACTGTCATGCCGTCCATTTTAAACAATTCTTTTTTACCCGCTCTCACCGCAATAGTGACCGACACTAGTTTGGTGAGTGCAACATCCTGTAATTAGCACCCTGCTAGACCCGTTAGTGTGTCCTGGTAATGAAATTTAAAATCCTATTTTGTATATATATATATATATATATATATGTATATATATATGTATGTATATATATATATGTATATATATTTGTATGTATATATATATATATATATATAAATATATTTGTGTATGTGAATTTGAGTTATTGGCCTTCCTTAGATTTACTTGGCTTTTGGAATGCTACTCATTGAATAGTTGTTGCATTTCGGAATTATTTCAATGTTTTCTAGAATACTCATTCTTAGTATCATGAATTTCTAGTGATTAATAATGATATTTTGAATGTTATATTTTGTGTTTAATATTTTAAAAAATTTATCCTTTTAAAAACTTTAAAAATTTTCTTCTTACTACAGTAATTACTTTTTAAAATAAATGTTAAATTATTATTATTAAAATGTTTTTTTGGGGAATATGTTTAAATTTTTTCAAAAATTTGAAATAACTTTTTTGCTAACTTATAAATTAAAAATTTATTAACATTTAAAGTATGTGTTACGAGTTAGTCTAATGAAATATTTTTTCCAGATTTTGAGTTCTTATAATGAATTATATTCTGTATATAATAGTATTATAATTATAATAAATAATTATATTCTGTATTTCATTTATAATTAATTATATTATTATAATTATAATAACTAACTTTACTCTGTATATATTATGCATTATGTTGTATAGAAATTTTACAGGTATGGAAAAGATTCATTAAACAGATAATAGAATAGAGAGGTTTTTAAATAGATAATGAGAAATGTAATTTGTTAATCAATACAAACGTTTGTATAAATAAATAGCAAATATTTTTGAATTAATAGTAGTTTAGAGTCTTCTCAGTTAGACATCACCTCTTACCTATTGTACCGGAGGTATTACTATACCTCTTACCTATTGTACCGGAGGTATTACTATACCTCTATTACTATACCTCTTACCTATTGTACCCGGAGGTATTACTATACCTCTTACCTATTGTACCGGAGGTATTACTATTTATTTTGTGGAAAGATTTTCTTGAAAATGTTTGTCAATGTTTATTTTCGAGTTAGTGCAATAAAATTAAGACAAGGGTGTTACTATTCTTGTGTCGGTGTTACTATTCTTGTGTCGGTGTTACTATTCTAGTGTCGGTGTTACTATTCTGGTGTCGGTGTTACTATTCTGGTGTCGGTGTTACTATTCTGGTGTCTGTGTTACTATTCCAGTGTGAGTGTTACTATTGCAGTGTGAGTGTTACTGTTGTGTCAGCATGTTGAATAGTGTTGATGTTGTTCATTATGTTCTCATAATAATGCAGGATTAGTTTTTTATTTATAAATATATTTTTTGTTTTTTGCTAAAAAATAATATTTGAAAATACTGGCATGTTTATTAAACAATTTATTTATTATGAAATTAAGACAAATAATACCTTTTGACTTTGCGGCCATTATTGTGAATGAAATTTTAAACTGCTGCCCTCAGCCGTCCTTTGTTTGCTCTTCAAACTACATGAACAATGAAGCCTTATCCAACTGTGCCATCACTATCCCTATTTCTCCACAACAATGCCTGCAAAGTATTAAGCTAGTGTTCACCAGAGAATAATTTATCATTGTTATTAAATAATACCTTGCTTGGGGTTATTATTAGCTCAGGTGATTTTAATTAAATAAAAGTTTTGTGTTGACCATATTCTTTGAATCAATTCTCAAATGTACTAGTTCATGTACAAGTTAAACTTTTGTTCAATAGTGTTAAATAATTAAAAGTAATCACCTGTACTATTTGTATGTTTTGCTCATAAATGTTGTTTGATTTGTTTTTAAGCAACAGGATATTCTATGTTTATGGGTTTTTAAATGTCATCGTATTTTGTGGTGTTGTTTGTGGATATATTATACAAAGCATTTAATATATTTGCCATGTCGCTTCTAGTTCTTCCAGTTCTATGTCAGTGATTTAAATTGAAAAAAAAAATCTAAACTAACATTAATATTTGATAGAACTAGTGAAATGCGTTAAAATTAAGGTTTTACCATTTAATGTTTTTATTTGACAAAGATTTTCCTTTTAAAAAAGAAAAGATATTGATTATTAACAGTTTTGATAAACCAATACATGTTTAACCCTTAAACCCCTGACTTATTATTACCCTAAGGTCTATAATACAATTAAATTTGCATTGAAAATAACCCTACAACTGTGACTGTTTTGTCCCTACAGGCGTTAGAGGGTTAAATGAAGCTCCAAGTGCTTTTGTTGAACATATTAATAGTGAATTTATAATATTTTTAAATCATATAATAATGCTAATATTAATACATAATTGCATTGTCAATTGTATAAGGTAAGTTGTGTGAAGTAAACCAAATAAATTCAACTAATATTTTAGTATTGATAGAGCCAACATCGACCGACTGAATTTATGATATCCATTTTAATTATATTTTCGTAACTGACAACTTCCTGTTCCGTAACTTTCCTGTCTTGTTATTTCCGACATTACTTACATCAACAATAGCACAAATGAGGTATCCTGCATTCAAATAACATGGAGCTTACCTAACTTGTGTAATGGTCTATTATATATGGATCAACAGTAGCACAAATGAGGTATCCTGCATTCAAATAACATAGAGCTTACCTCACTTGTACTATTGCCAATCCATTTATACCATACTCTTCTTTCAATCCCTTGTGTATTTTATATCCTTTTTCCTCAATCCTTCTCCTTATAATGAACCAACTTACAACAATGTCCATTGAATGAAATTTCTATTTACCATTCATTCAATGTCTACATTATAATGTCCCTTAAATTAGAAAAGTTTCTATGGTTTTTTATAAGTGAAACAATATTTTTGTATAATATATAATGTATTTGTTGGTGCTAGTGTAGAGTGATGTTTTAGTTAAACAATTTTATTACTTATCATTACATTATTTCGATTTGAGTATATTGTTTGAATCAACTTCATTATATGATCACATTCAGTTGTGTAAACTAATAAATTATTTGCTAAATGATTGTTATGTTGTTCATTTGAGATAAATTAAAGTGTAAATAATGCTTCAAAAATTCAGGTGCATGGTAAATATCTTAATTTCTATTGTATCAAATTTGTGAATTATGAAAAATTTCTAATTCTCATATTTTTTCTATTAGATAACGTTAAAAATAGTTTCAGCAACTTTAAATAAAGAGAAAATGTTTACTTATATTTGTCTGAAGTAAGCTGCAGTTCAAGTATTTTGCGAGAACCATACAGTTTACGACCTTCCAACATTTTAAGGCCTATCAATATCTTATGGCTTATCAACATTGTACGGCTTATCAACATTTTATGGCCTAACAGTTTAGGGCCCCAATTAACATTCAATTTGTTTTAAATTCACCTATTGTCCTGTGTTTGTTTTCACATTTGTTTTTATGCTATATTCTTACCAAATTAAATTTAGTTATAATTTATTTCTTTATTTTAAAGATAGTTAAATTGTTATGAATACATGTCTTTATCCTTTTCTTGAATATAATGAAGTATTTCTCCTAAATTTTAATCTAGATTTACATTAAAAGTTATTCTGGTTTGAGCTTGCAAATTATTTCTTTCTAATGGAGTTTAGAACTTATGAAAGGGATTAATTCTTAAATGTAAATAAACAAGTTGTTAAGATTGGCTTCATATAGTCAACCACCCGATCAAATCAATTGTGTTTTATATAATTTAATTTTCACTGAAGCAATTGCCGATTTCTTATTTTTTACCTCTTTTCAGCTCGAAGAATACGAGGCAACGGAAAGTTTGTTCTCTGACGACGAAATCGTGGATGCCGGAGGACAAGATTACGAAGAAACGTACGAGACCCAATCGGGAGATCGTCCGATCGAGGAAAATCTTTTTGAGAACGATACAATAAAGTACGAAGTTGAAGAGTACAGCGAAATGTCGATATCTCAAGATGCCGACATCGATCTGAATTTCACGCTCAACATGTGGAACATGAGTCTCTATAATACTACTGATAGTGACAGCAATTGGCTCTATTTTCTTAATCTAGAAGACGACATCACCTTGTACATCTCCATTGGATTTGCTTCATTAATTATAGTCATTTTGCTGGTGACGTGTATCCTATTATGCTATCGGCGTAAACATCCCATAAGGTCAAACAAAGGACGTAACTTCGACACCTTCGAGAATCCTATTTACGAAAAGTCGGTGTTGCCGGTGGAACTTGACACGTCCGACATGGACAAGACCAAAGTAGAATTGGAAGAAATCACAGACTCTACTATTTTGGAATAGTTTTTTACATATAACAAAGCTGTTTTGATACACGGCTTGGAATTTTATAACTTGTGATAGTGTGGTTATGTTGAGATTTTGAATGGTCAAATACATTTTCATAATGTCTGTGTGCATAAAGTAGTTGATGAATTGTCATTAATAAGTTAATACAAAGAACCAATTTGTATGGTAGTTCATGGTTAATGAATAATCTGTAACTTTTATTTTTAATCTTGACAAATGTGGTGTTTCATGCTGTAAAAATGACCAATTTGCAACATATTCTTCATTTAACCTATAATTAATTATAGTTTTAAATGAATTTTATGAAATTTTAAATTAATTTGTTTAATTCACAAATGCAGTACAAATATCACAATGAGGTTATTCATGTTTTTAACAGATAAATTTTTTATATTGTTTGGTATTGATAGCTATGAGAAATTTGTCATTTCTTACAATCACACACAGCAAGAATAGTCAACTTTTTTTTAACATTTTCAATATTATTTTCTTTGGTAAAAATGCAAAGCAAGACAATAAACAATAGTCTAGTCATATATGGAAATGTATTTTTATGAGGAGAAACCAACACAATAATTTGAATAGCACAAAGACAAGAAATCTCGTCAGTATTATACGGTAAACTGAAAACAGTGTCCGAAATTATTTGCAAACGTTTGAGGTTTAACGATTGCATAAACAAATAGTTTCATCTTCAATTTTATATGACTGAATTTATTAAAGGCTATTGATAAATAAAATTAATTACCATTTTTAATTTTTTTTTGTTGAGAATCTAACATATGTTAAAACAAATATGTTTAAGTCTTACCTGGATAAGAGTCGACATAATGTCCAGTTAGGGTTGATATGATTAAAATATATTTAAATATATTTAGATATGTTCAAAGTATATTTAAAATATATTCAAATATATTTAGATATGTTCAAAGTATATTTAAATATATTCAAAGTATGTTTAAAATATATTTAAATATATTTAAATATATTCAAAGTATATTTAAAGTATATTGCTTAACCTTCGTAGTAAAGTTGAAAATAATTCTGCTCAAGTTGAGGTATCTTGAATTTATGAAAGATCTCGCTGTTTTTGAAAAAACTAAATCTATTTTTTTGTTTTTC